>JASPKZ010009123.1:0-100455 GCA_030220185.1 Diploptera punctata
TTAGTTAGTTCAGAGTTAGTAGTTAGTAGTTAGGTTAGTGAGTTAGTAGTAAGTAGTTAGTTATTTAGTTTAGTTAGTTAGTAGTTAGTTAATATTTTATGTTGATTTTAGATTTACAAGATATTCAAATGACATTTGTTAACACTGTGAGTGGATACGTTTTCACCTTCAAGGAGCCTGACATTATCACTTGCTCTGCGGTAGGAGGGAAGATGGCAAGAAGCCAGAACTGTGGTTTTAAACATAATGAGGACCGAAACAATAAAGATAATCTACAGGAGCCAACCAAATGTATGTATATTTAACCTCATTTTCACGTAGAACTGCTTTTGCCCCCCACGCAGTATCATAGATCTTTAAGGCAATTCGCTACAAGCTGAATGGTCGCAGGTCTAGTTCCTATGGGAACACGATATTTAAACTGATCTAAACCATTTGGCAGCTCCATTGTCCTGGAGTCGACTTGGCCTCTTGCGTAAATGAGTCTAGTCTATTCTACACCACAATTAATATCATAAGTAATGTCACGAGTGATTTCCAAAATATCGATAAATTCACGACTCACGAAGTGAGGAGTGAATTTATCTAGACTATTTAACTAATGCCCCAAATGGGAGTCAATGACGAATCACGTTTCAATGATTTCTGTTTTACAACCAATCAGAGTCGTGTTTCACGAAATATTTATCAGTGTTATAATTACCATATTAAAGAAAGCTCCTCCTTTTTAATATTCTGAACAGGTCTGACCATTATTTTGCAGTGACTGAGAGAACTAGAAATACGGCTACCAGATTGTGTATATAGTGCATGAATGCCAACACATGCCGCATGCGGGATTTAATATAAAAACATTTGTAGCAATTGATTATATCACCAAAAAAAGAAACCACTGTTTGCACTTTCTTAAATGTATTTTTTCCCAGGTAACAATCCAGAAAAATATAATTGTCATATTTACATCATACGACATCAGAAATTAATTAATATACAGTTTGATGTGTTTCATTTTTTCTCCACTAGAGAGCATTCTTACAATATTGCGTTCCTTTGGCAATAAATAGTATGATCTGGTTGCAGTGATAAACAAAAGAAGCAGATGAAGCGTACCTATCGTTTCTCATTTGTTTTCAAACATCGTCGTTTACATTAAATATATAAATATTTTAAAATAACTATAGTTAAATAATGATTTGTTAGTAAACAGCTTAATTTTATTCGTTAAATAGTCCTAACAAACGCCACTCTTGATTTCCAAATTCTCTAGATAAATTCACTCCTCACTTCGTGAGTCGTGAATTTGTCGATAATTTGGAAATCACTCGTGGCATTACTTATGAGAATTTGAAAATAAAGAGTGGCATTTGTTAGGACTATTTAACGAATAAAATTAAGCTCTTTACTCACAAATCATTATTTAAATATAGTTATTTTAAAATATTTATATATTTAATGTAAACGGCGATGTTTGAAAACAAATGAGAAAAAATTGGTACGCTTCATCTGCTTCTTTTGTTCATCACTGCAACCAGATCATATTAATTATTGCCAATTGAACGCAATATTGTAAGATTGTACTCCAGTGGAGAAAAAAAATTAAACACATCAAACTGTAGATTAATTCATTTCTAATGTCCTGTGACATATTTTTCTGAAATGTAATTACCTGGGAAAAAAATACATTTAAGGAAGTGCAAACAGTGGTTTCTTTTTTTGGTGGTATAATCAATTGTTACAAATGTTTTTATATTATCCCTCGTATGCGCTACGTGTTGACATTCATGCACTATATATACAATCCGGTAGCCGTATTTCTTAGAGTCAGTCACTGCAAAATAATGCTATGACCTATTCAGAATGTTAACAATGAGGTGCTTTCTTTATTATGATAAACTTTAGTTGGTAAATTTTAGGCGAAACACGACTGTGATTGGTTGTAAATAAAAAATCATTGAAATGTGATTGGTTATTGACTCCCATTTGGAGCATGAGTTAAATAGTCATAAGTAATGCCACGAGTGATTTCCAAATTATCTAGATGAATTGGAAATCAAGAGTGGCATTTGTTAAGACTATTTAACGAATGTAATTAAGCTGTTTACTCACAAATCATCATTTAAATTTAGTTATTTTAAAAACGTATATATTTAATGTAAACGGCGATGTTTGAAAACAAATCAGAAATGTTTGGGCACGTTTCATTTTTTTTATCCACTGCAACTTGATCATATCATTTATTGTCAAATAGGATCGCAATATTGTAAATGCACCCCCTAGTGGAAAAATAACCAAACACATGAAACTATGTATTATAATCAACATTATGGATTATTAACTTACTTTTTTAGTAAACAACTCAGTATAATCAAGGAATCAGTTCATTATTTTCTATATCCAATGTATTTGTTGGAGAAAAATAATGCTATGACTTGTTTAGAATATTAAAAAGGAGGACCTTTCTTTATCACAAAAGCAGGAGCTGATGAAGAGAAATCGATAAAGAGCGAGGTGAAACAAGATTACCATTGGTTGTAAAACAAAATTCATTGTAACGCGATTGCTCAATGACTACCATTTGGGGCACAAGTTAATTAGTCAATATGAACATTTTAGTAGAATCTGTTGCCTGTATTTTATGTAAGGTAAATTTTGATGAATCCATCTACGCCTTGGCCTTCCCAAATCTCTTTATTCCTGTGGTTGATAGTGTACAGATAGTTGGGTAATCTTCCCAAAATGTTGTTTCCAATTCTGTTGATATTTTGTTATATCATTATATATGTAATTATGTAATATATACATATATATATTAGACAATTAATAAATTAATGACAAATTACGTAAATTTTGAATAAGCGGCTGAATTCAAACGTAGGCCGCGGTGGACTAGTGGTTATGTTCCTTCCTCTGGTCCTGAGGATCGCGGGTTCATACCTGGCCGGGGCCGATGGATTTTTTTAGAATGAAAAAATCCATGGAGAAAGTCCTCCGGACGGGACTTTAACCCGAGACCACAGCGGTGGACATTTAATTATTATTATTATTATATTCTGTTCATGTAAAACATTGACTCTTACTTTAAGGGATAAGAAAATTGTACGAGTATTTGAAAATAATGTTTGTAGGAAATTATTTGTACTGTAGCGAGACAAACAGGCAGGTGAAAGGAGAAGACTTACACAGCAGTGAGCTACATTTTCCTTATTGTAGATTCGATTTATTAAGAAGTAAGACTCGTAGACAGGACATGTGGCACGAATGGGGAATGAAAGAAGTTAATGGAAACTAACTTACTTACTTACTTACTCACTGGCACTATCGAACCCGAAGGTTCATGGCCGCGCGGACATAAGCTCTCCATACATCCCTATCCTGAGCTAATGCTTTCCAATCATTCCCTGTATAATCTACTTCCCTCAAATCATAGTTAATGTTGTTCTCCCACCTCATTCTTGGCCTACCAACTGGGCGTTTTCCCTCTGGCTTTCCTACAAGAAGCTTCCATGCACGTCTTTCATTCCCCATACGTGCAACATGTCCTGCCCATCGCAGTCTACGAGACTTAACTGTTCTTATTATATCTGGCTTCCTATAAAGACCATGTAGTTCATTGTTATGTAGTCTTCTCCATTCACCTGTCTGTTCATCTCTCTTTGGTCCAAAAATTTTCCTAAGAACTTTATTCTCAAATACTCGTAATCTCCTTTCCTCCCTTAAAGTAAGAGTCCATGTTTCCGCACCCATATAATATAACTGGTAGAATAATAGTTTTATATATTTTCAGCTTAACGTTTTTTGAAAGGAGTTGGGACATCAAAAGTCTCTGCAATGCATAATAGCATGCATTTCCAGAATTGAGCCTATGTTTAATTTCTTTGTGCATCTCATTCCTATTTGTGATTATTGTTCCTAGGTATTTGAATTCAGCCACTTCCTCAAAATTTCCCTCATTTGTCATTAGCTGTCCATTTCCATTATATACTGAATTTCTACGTGTGACCATATTGTAGGAAAACCACACGAATCACTCAGTAGATAGGAAAAAATTAGGTGAGAGAAAATATTAACCACGACTTGAGGGAGTTAATTTACAGAGAATGATTAGAAAATATTAGCTGAGAATAGGGATGTTTGGACAAGAAGCCGTCTAGTGTACCTACTGGCAAGGGAGACTTTCCTTATCGAGGACTTGAAAACAACATACCTACTACCAACCACGGAACCCTATGAACATGCGCTGCAAACACTACGCAGGAAAAGAGAGGAAGTATGGCCGGAATTCTTCAGCACCGGAGCGAGGAGAGGAACTGGACAGAAGCAAATTTCCAGATACGACACGTCATCGCAAGATTAAGCGTGCATGGATTCCACCACCTAATGTGTAGAGATAAAACATTCCATGACCCGAAGATGTCATGCATATGCGAAGTATGTCAACAGAAATTCGAAAGATATCACATCGAAACATGTGAACAGAGAACAAAAAACAATTTAGTGATCACGCAAGACCAAAGCTAAAGTGTTAGTGATTCTTAAAGTGCGCAATCCATTTATATATGATTCAATAGGGATGTTTGGAGAGCTTATGTCGATGCAGCCATGAACCTACAGGTCCGATAATGCCAGTGAGTGAGTTATAATGAAAATTTCCAGTAATTTTTAGTTGGGTGGACTGGACATGCGATAGTCAATCACAGCGTAAAATCGATTAAAAATGTTGTGTAGGCTGCATATAACCATGTTTTAATTTCCTCTCCACACTTCAATTAGTAAATAACAAAGCATTATTTGCATGTTCTAGAATACATAATCAACATTTGGTGAACCAATTGTATAAAAATCACAAATCATATTTTCCTCTTGGTGCGCTAGTACAGTAGGCTACCGTATATCAAATTACACTGGTCAACATGATGTTTGTCTCATGAGTACCAATAGTTACATTTAATGCAGTTTTTTATCGTGTTTTCAAATATGTATTCGGAATTTCTCCATCACCCACAGTTTTTTATTTCAATTTCAATTAATGGATTTAAATGATTATTTTTTTAATGAACGTTTTTTCGTCCATTTGTCCATTGTAAAATAAAACAAAATGAGCTAACTCAGGAGATTTCAACTATGGAAAAGAGATATCAAGGCAAATGGAATCCTAATATGCTGGCCGATTATTGTTGGACCATCAAGAGGGATGCTCCACAGGCGAAATATGGCATAAAATCGTCATTTCTTACTTTCTAGGTGAATCCGAATGATTAAAGTTCCTCCAGGAGGATCTGTACTTTGGATTTTTTCCATCCTAAAAAATCCATTTAAAATCCATTTAAATTAAATAGGTTTTATAGAATGTATGGTACTATAAAACGGGCATAAAAAAAGTTTTGAGGAGCACAGAAAGAAGAAGAGAGGGAGACCAAAGTTAACATGGAAGGAAAACATGAAGACAGTAATGCAAACAAGAGGGCTAAGCATTGAAGATGCCCAAGATCTTAGGCTTTGGAGGTTTGGCACGGGAAGACGACTGCAGCTGTCAAAACCCGAAGATATATAGAGATAGATAGAAGTACACAATTAAAATTTTACAAAATTATGGCAGTGACTGTCTTAACATATGCAAGTGAAAATTGGACTCTTAACCGTTCAGACAGAAGAAAAATTTAAACTGCAGAAATGAATTTCTTACGTTCGGTAGCATGTGTGACAATTTTGGACAGAAAGGAAATTAAGATATTAGAAAATATTTAAACAGTTTTAATTTAACAAATAGAATCGACAACATGAGAAACAACTGGTATGAACATGGTAAAAGAATGCCTACAGATAGAATCCCTCAGCTGCTATTAAAGTACAAACCAATAGGAACATAGAAGTGTTGGACTTCCATTTACTAGATGGGAAGATTCATTAAATCCCACTTGATATGAAAACAGATCAAAAAGGCCTAATTTTATGAAATAGAAGACCAAAAAGAAGAAGAAGAAGATAAAAAATCCATCGCCCCGGCCGGGTTTGAACCCGCGACTATATGAACCAGAAGTAAGGAACATAAAATCTAGTTCAACGCGGAACACTCTGTATAATCTTTAAAGTTAATACTAATAAAATTCATTGTTAAAACCGTTGAGGTGGAGAGTCATAAAATAAAATAAGTTAAAATATACCTTCTTAGGTAAAATCCGTCGTCCTCAACTTATAAAATATATAATCTTTATGCCTGTAGGCCTTTCAGAACATCCGTTTCATCTTCAGCAGGTGTCTCTTCGCTACAACAACCAGTATGATGGTTGATGCTGCTGGTCCTAATGTGGTGTTGTCGTGACTAAAGCTTATAGTGGATTGTTTAGTCTGGGAGTGCTTTCAGTTATTATAAACAACCCATTATACGATTGGGGCGGTACGTTTTTAAGGCTGATAATCCCACTTGATTTAATTGTGAATTGTTACTTGCCCTTCCTCGGTAGCTAGTCGGTTCCTGTTTCAGGGTGAGCGCTGAGACTCCTATGTATGAAGGGTTCGAAAGGATAATTGCGTGGGAACAGAGAATCACTAATTATTTGAATTATTTTATTTAATGAATCTCTGCCAATTTAAATGCACATTACACGGTGAAAATAAAACTTTTCTGTCCCTGGCCTTCGACATTTCGCTAATGAGGACTAGCAAATGACTTATGAGTTCGGGAGATTTTCCCTAAGTCCATAATCGTTGTTACAAGATATTTTTTTACTATACGATCAAGATCTTCTTCCTTCTAAGTGTCGAGTATAAGTGTAAGTGTGTTAAATTTTGTCCTCGTGAGTTCCGTATCGAAGTCAGGACCAATTATTCCCATATATGGTCTATACCCTAACTCTGATTTTGATTGGTTAGAATATTCAATCACATGTCCTCCAAGGGGGTAACTATTTTATTTAAACTACCACCTACCTTTTGATTTTATTCTCGCGGCTAGGGAGCGTGTTTGCCAGCTTGGGCTTTCCGCGATTGTAAATTTGGAGTTTGACATTTCTCCCAAACGTGATTTTTGAAGCTAGACCCAGCTTAAGGATTTCAGGTCTGATTTGAGGAGTTACATGTTTTGTATGGTAGCGAAGTATGGACGTTGAAACAGAAGGATATACAGAGACTTAGATCTGCTGAAATGAGATATCTTCGGAGGACTGCAGGATACACACTACTAGATCACAAAAAAAATGAAGACATCTTAGAAGAATTACACATGGAATCTTTAGAAAACAAAATTTCTGATTATAAGTCAAGATGGATACAACATGTTCATCGAATGGAAGATCACAGAATACCCAAACTAATGTTAAGATATCAACCTGCAGGAAGAAGAAGACCAGGACGTCCACTCAAAAGACTTCTGGATGGTGTTTCTCTTGAGGCCGAAACAGGTCAACAAATGGCCTAAATTCGTGAATGTACTATGATGATGATGACATGTTTATGACATCTTTTTACTTAGGGTTTCAACCGCTTCTTAGTGAGAACTATTTACCAATATGAAACTTAATTTATTTTTAACTATATTCTGTTCAGTCATTATTTATTTATTAAACATATTCCTTAATCACTATTAGGGCCGTATCATATTCGCCACACGATATCGTCAGGAAGAAGCTTTAGTCACGACAACACCACATTAAGACCTGCAGCACCAACCATCATACTGGATTTTGTAGCGAAGAGAGACCTGCTGAAGATGAAATGGATGGTCTGAAAGGCCTACAGGCATAAAGATTACATATTTCATAAGTTGAGGACGACGGATTTTACCTAAGAAGGTATATTTTAACTTATTTTATTTTATAATCTTTAAAGACTGGATATTCTTCCCGAGTAAAAGTTATTAAATTTAAGAAGTTTTATGATACATCCTAAAACACTTGATTACTTGAAAAGACACAAATTTTCAAAGTTTTAAGAAGAGTTGCTTAAAGCAAAAACTTGATAAAAAATATGAGTAACAGCGTAAGAATGTTGTAAAAATACATTTTTCCAACGTAACTTGTTTAGATTGGAAAGTTTGTAAAATAACATTTGAAGTTTACGAGCTCAGAAATGTGTATGTCGTGACACGTCTTTTGGGCTGGTCATTTCACAGCCATTACTTCCTTCACACGCGAAGTCTCAAGGCACCGCCACCTACCGCTCATTTAGCTAAACATGTAATCATAGCAAGCTACAACCAATTGACAGCATTTGACTACACCTTGTCCCATAATGCAACATCGATTTTACTGATTAAGGCTGTCGATAGGATTAAAATGTCCATTTAACTCATGTCCCAAATGGCAGTCAATAACGAATCACATTTCAGTGAATTTTGATTTACAACCAATCACAGTCTATTTCACCTCCATGTTATCACTTTCATTTTATCGCTTTAAACAAAACATGGAAGTATCACTATCAATAGAAATTTAAAATTAGATATAATAATGTTTGCAGATGATCTTGTTTTACTAGCAACATCTGAAGATGATTTAGAATGGTCAGTACATAATTTAAATTTGATAGCCCAGAAATATTCAATGGAAATATCTACCAATAAAACTAAAACAATGGCATTTTGTGGAAAATCCCCAATACCAACCATTTTTTTTTTAAATAACAAAATGTTAGAGAGAGTTAATGAGTTTACTTATTTGGGATATAAACTCTATTTTGTTGAAAATTTGGATTTATCAGAGAAAATTGTGAAATTCAACAAATCAATGGGAATCATTAATAGAGTTTTAAAACCTTCATTAGTGCAAAAATCAACTCGTACTCGTCTTTATCAAATAATGGCTGGAACCAGTCCTATGTTATGGGAGTGAAGCGTGGACTGTAAGGACGAGAGATGAAAGCAGACTAACAGCTTGTGAGATGAAATTTATGCACTGAATAGCTGGCTACACCAAATGGGATCGAAAGAAAAATGTAGAAATCCTTCAAGAACTTAATGTGTCACCAAAACTGGACTACATCTCCAGATATCAGCTAAACTGGAAGGAACATGTCTCAAAAATGGCTAGATCCAGGATCCCCAAGGCAATAATGAACTACTGTCCAAATGGGAAACGGTCACTTGGTCGACCTATGAAAAGATGGCACGAACACTGCTTTCTCAGGTCGTAACAGTTCTTCTAGGACTAATACCTGGCAGGATGATGATGATGATGATGATTTTATCGCTTTCATCTAACAAAGTGGCTCCCAGATTGTATACATATATAGTGCACGAATTTAACCAGATTATGCTTGCGAGATATAATATAAAAACATTCGTACCAATTGATTATACCACCAAAAAAAAGAACCACTGTTTGCATTTTCTTAAACGTATTATTTCCCAGGAATTAACATTGCAAAAAAATATAATTGACATATTTACATCATAGGACATCAGATTTTTAATTAATAACCTGTAATGATGTGTTTCATTTTTTCACCACTAGATGCCTTCTTACAATATTGCGATTCTATATGGCAATAAATAATATGATCAAGTTGCAGTGGATGAATAAACAAAACATAACCACACTTTTCTGTTTGTTTTCAAATACCGTCGTTTACATTAAATATATAAATATTTTAAAATATCTGTAAATATATTTAAATAGTGATTTTCTAGTAAAACAGCTTAATTTTATTCGTTAAATAGTCATAACAAATGCCACTCTCGATTTCCAAATCCTCTAGATTAACTGGAAATTACTCGTGGCATTACTTATGAAAAATACATATTACGCCGCAACCGAACAGAATAAGGCATCACGTCTTGATGCAAAACTTAGCATTTCTGCCGATTCGAGTCCCCGTAAATTAACAGATTGGCAATATTGAACCCAGTGATTCATGGCCACACGGAAATAAGCTCTCTATATATCATCATCACTCCAGGGATTAGGCAATTGCCCGTACCGACTTCAGAAATGCATCAGCCCAACGTCTTCTAGGTCTTCCAACATCACGTCTTCCTCTTGCTTGATAATTTCTTGCTAACAATGGATATCCCTCCTTCCTTACTCATTCCATCTCTCTCTCTCTCTCTCTCTCTCTCTCTCTCTCTCTCTCTCTCTCTCTCTATATATATATATATATATATATATATATATCCATATCTTGAGTTACTTTTTTTTAAACTTACCCTGTAAAATAAACCTTATTCGTATCATGGCTAATGTTATTTTCTAACCTCATTCTTGGCCTACATACTGGGTCTTTTGGGTCTGGTTTTCTTAGAAGAAATTCCCATGCGCATCTTTTACTTCCAATTCGTGCCCGTTTATCCTGCCCAACGCAGTCTACAAGACTCAACTGTTCTTATTATATCTGGTTTCTTATAAAAATCATATAGCTCACTGTTATGTAATCTTCTCCATTCACCTGTTGTTCGTCTGTCATTGTTCCAAATTTTTTCCACGAACTTTATTCTCAAATGATCGTAATATTTTCTCTTTCCTTAGAGTAAGAGTCCATGTTTCGTATCCATATAATTTAAATTGGAGAATGACAGTTCTATATATTTTTAGTTTAATACTTTTTTGAGAGAAGTTGGGACAAGAGTCCCTGAAATACGTTATAACATTTGATCCGCTTCAGGGACTAGTGGTTAGAGTTTCTGAGAACTGTTCATGAGGTCCCGGGTTCGATTCCCGATCAAACAATAGGATTTTTTTCCTTAAAAGGGAATTATTCCTATGGTTGCCTACGGTCTGGAATTTAGGTTACGTTTAGGTTAAGAACTCTCCTGGCGCTTCATTATCATTTATCATCCATCATATCATCGGGGTGACGTAACTCCGCCTTCTCGGCGCCCCTACTTCAGAAGGGGTTACAATTACGCCAGGTAAAAAAAAAACAGAAATGTCATAAAAGACAACCTGGTGGCATTAGACAAAAAAGAAAATTATAACATGCATTTCCAGAATTTAGCCTATGTTTAATATCTTTATGCACCTCATTTCCTGTTTGTATTTATTGTTCCTAGTCATTATTATTATTATTATTATTATTATTATTATTATTATTATTATTATTATTATTATTATTATTGTACCTTCATAATTATCACTATCATCAATATTATTATTATTAGGCCTGTTATTATTATTATTATTATTATTATTATTATTATTATTATTATTATTATCATTATCATTATTATTATTTTAACTATTATTATTACCGTTATTATTATTTGTAGTAATAATAATTATTATTAATATTAGCAATATTATTATTATTATTATTATTATCATTATTATTATTTTAACTATTATTATTACCGTTATTATTATTTGTAGTAATAATAATTATTATTAATATTAGCAATATTATTATCATTATTATTATTATTATTATTATTATTATTATTATTATTCAGCATCAAGGATTAGACCTGCTAGTCTGTTCCGATATCATGTTACAATACGTCTGTTCATATTTTACTGGGTCTTCCAACATTTCTTCTTCCTAGTGGTTTGTAATGAAGAATCTGTTTCGGAATTCTATTGTTATTCATTCTATTGATGTGGTCCATCAATTCATCTCTGTATTTTGCAATTCTATCTAATAGTTTGCATAAATTTACTTTCTCAGAAACCTAATTTCTACGTTTATATTCTTCGTCATTATTATTATTATTATTATTATTATTATTATTATTATTATTATTATTATTATTATTATTATTAAAAAGTAAAGTAAAGTGATCCCACAACAGACCCGGAGGCCCTTGGTGTAGTAGGAGGTTAGGGCTCCCACTTTTTCTAGACAATCGGCACTTTATGTCAGCCGGGTTGTCAGCCCTGCGTGACGGCCGCCTTTACCCCCAGAACAAGCGTCTGGTACTCATTTACGTTAGAGGCTGAGTCGACCCCAGGGCCATAGTGCCGCCAGAGGGTTTGGGTCAGATTATTATTATTATTATTATTATTTTATTTTTATTGTTGTTACCATTAGTTTTACTATTATTATTGTTATTATTATTATTATTATATTTTATTGTGGTTTTTACCATTATTTTCATTATTTTTTTTATTTTAAGACGTTTTTATCTTCCAACTTTTAACCCTTAAATTGTCAGTACAATATTTTCTCGTGCCAGTTATTTAAATGTTCCGGACCGCACGGAAAATAAATTCATGTTAAACTGTGTTATTATTATACATTATTGCCTAATTTGACATAAATTTAAGTAATTTTTACTCGTTTCTTTTTCTATGAATCTAAAAACAATATTAAATACATTAAGTCAATGTATCCAATAAGATACATTTTTAATTTAAGGGTTAAACATAAACTTTTTGTATTTAAGATGCAGAACAGCTTAAGTTACGAAGGCTGTAATTTTGTTTGTATGCAGGTCATTTGTAGATGAATTATATAAAAGATACGAGAAAACTACCGCAGTAAATGTATTTTACGAGCCATTAAAGAAATAGGAATATAAAGAAACAGTTACATGTATCAAAATATAAATTCTGCAGGAAAATGAGAGGCTACCTCTAACGTAAATAAAGCAACATTATCTCAGATTAACATAACATGATTATTTACTATTCTCTCATTTTTCTTAGGTTAAGATCTCATTTTATTTGTAACTTTTACGCACAGACCTTGCTCAGGCGCCATTTGTCTGGAGAGGATTTCTAACACTGGGTCACACACATTCTCTCCGACACCAAAAGAGCATGGGCCCTCGCGCCGGGATTACTGATCAACTCAAAACCAATTCCACCTCCGAGACATTACGAATCGTCATCATCAGGGTTGACCATTAAGCCGCTTTGTGGTTAGATCTGGCCATTTTCAAAACCTAACTAGCAACAAATTTGTGAAAAAGACGTTACTAGCTTTTCTGGCCATTTTTCGTATTTTCTTTAACCACTTTTTCTACAGTTTAATTCCATCCAACCATAGTAATTCTGCCCGTAAGTCAGCTCCTTCTCTGCAATCGTAGCATTTTCATGCTATGCTTGCAGTTTTACTTGGGAATTGTAGGTGTGGTAGCTTCCTGTTGCTTTCCACACCGGTTGATGATATTAATGATAAGGATGTTGATGATGGCCATATGATTTCGGGGACCGTTTGGGCCTTAAAGTTTTCCTGACATTTGTCTTACAGGTGAGGAAAAACCCGGATAAAAACCTCACCCAGAAAAACTGTCCCGAGCGGGATCGAACCCGGGCCCGCTGCGTGACAAGGCAGCACGCTACCTCGAGACCACAGCAGTGGACTATTTTATATAAATACTGTAATAATAACTGATGGATATTAATATTTTTTTCCACCACAAATAAGAAAAAATGAGTACCTTCTTTCCAAAAAAGAACACACAATGAAATGTGAACATCCCCTGATGGTATTACTAATCAGATAATCTATATATTAATGCAGAACAGGTTCAAGTCTACTATTTTAAATACACATACTAGGAGAGTAGAAAGTGATTCAGTGAGAATGAGCGGTTAAGGTAGGAAGCCTTGGCACAGAGCTACGGGACTTGCGCTGGTTCGAGTCTCCATGGGGGAAGAAATTTTCTCATGGTATTTCGGCCAGTATGGGACCGGTGCCCACCCAGCATCGTGAGGCAATTGGGTAGCTACAATAAGTAGCGGCTCCAGGTTGAGGAACCAGCTATAACGGCTGGGGGACTCGACATGCTAACCACATGTCACCCCTTCACTGGCTGTTGATCATCTTCCTCTGTGATTGACACATGTGGATGTGAAGGGCCAGCAGCCGGCTGGTAAAAGGGCAACCGCTGAAAAGTGGAAAGACCCTCAATCGGAATATACCATTGAAATAGAAATTTTGTGACAGTAGAATAAAAATATAATTTAGATAAACTTAAGAGGACCGAATGGCGAAAATTTTGAAAAAAAAATTACAAAAAAATGACTTAGGCTTTCACGGCCGGAGTTATTATGATGATCTTGTAGAAGATTTCCGGGCTGTTGGCCGTGGTCTTGAGGCTTTTTCCCCGAACTAGAAGCCTCAAGACCACGGCCAACAGCCCGGAAATCTTCTACAAGATCGTCACAAAAATATACATTTTTTATTTACTTTTTAATAACTCTGATTCTTTAGGATCATTTTTATATAAAAAATTTTATTGTAGGAGCAAAATTGACCCCGTGACGCAAGAGTTTAAATGCTCTTAGTGGAATCATAAGACTCTAAATGTCAAATTTCATCAGAAAATATTTTAAAATGCATCGTAATGAGCACTTTTTAGAAAATATTTAAAAAAATAGTTTTAAAAACTCACAATTATCAAACTATTCTACTTATAAACACCAAACTTCACAGAAACACTTCTGTAAGCACAAAATGTATGTTAATAAAAGAAGTCATTCATGACTTCGCAGTCGAGTCTACGACAGGGAAACAACAGCTGTAAGCGCTCGCCACTGAAGATGCCCTCCGCAGTTGAGGGAGAAACGTCTGGAAGAAACGCCAGTTATAGACCACGGCCACATAGCCCGGAATCTTTTATTACCATGATTACCGGCCGTGAAAGCCTGCATTCCACTACAAAATGTATGTGATAAAAAGTTCAAAACAATCAGATTAAAACTAAAACAATTGAAATTCACCATTCGGTCCCTCAAAAAGAGAGAAATTAAAGAAATATTTTTAAAATTCAGAATTACATAATATTTTGAAGTAAGAATCCATCCATCCATCCATAGTAACTCTGCCCGAAGGCAGGTATTTCACTGCAATCATAGCATTTTTATGCTATGCCTTGCAGCTTTACTAGGGAATTGTAGGTGTGGTAGCTTCCCGTTGCATTCCAACACCGGTGAAGGATGATGATGGCCATATGATTTCGGGGACCGTTTGGGCCTTGTCTTACAGGTGACGAAAAAACCCGATAAAAACCTCACCCAGAAAAACTGCCCCGACCGGGGATCGAACCCGGGCGCGCTGCGTGACAAAGCACCACGCTACCTCGAGACCACAGCGGTGGACGATCTAATAATATATTTCTATACACATCTATAATGGCGAAGTGTATTGTAAACTCATAACCTCTCATTTATAAGGAGTTGCAGGACCAAGTTAATTTTTAGTTACTTCATTCGCTCGTAGATGTCATTGATGGCATACAGTTAACATACCGACCCACTGAGACATCTAACAGGCAACTAACGTATTACTAGGACGTTGAATGTCGGTAAATTTCGCTTAGAGGCCTCTTCATTCAGAATTAAGGATCTTTTACGAGCCTCAAAATCTTCAGACTCGGGACTCCTCCCGGAGAACTTACTCCTTGGATTTTTCAATCCTGAAAAAATTCCATCGATCATTCTTGGTCTCCCAACTGAGCGTTTTCCATCTGATTTTCCTACAAGTAGCTTTCATGCACCTCTTTCATTCCCCATTCGTGCCACATGTCCTGCCCATCGCAGTCTACGAGACTCAACTGTTCTTATTATATCTGGCTTCGTATAAATATCATGTACCTCACTATTATGTAGTCTTCTCCATTCACCTGTCTGTCCATCTCTTTTTTGGTACAAAAATGTTCCTAAGAACTTTATTCTCAAATACTCGTAATCTCCTTTCCTCCCTTAAAGTAAGAGTCCATGTTTCGCACCATATAATATAACTGGGCGAATAGTTGTTTTATATATTTTCAGTTTAACGTTTTTTTTTTTTTTTTTAAGTTGGATGACAAGAGTCTCTGTAATGCATAATAGTACGCATTTCCAAAATTGAGCCTATGTTTAATTTCTTTGTGCATCTCATTCCTATTTGTAATTATTGTTCCTAGATACTTCAAATCAGCTACTTCTTCAAAATTTTCTCCTGCCCTTTACTTTCTGCCCTCCAATTACTGTTTCAAGCTTTTCTTAAATTATTCTCCATGTCATCCATCCATCTAATTTTGTTGGTCTATCTACCACGTCTTCTTTTAGAGTCAAGTTCTGCTTTTTGTTTTGTTTTCACATGTCATGTGTCTAAGCCATGTGTCTCTCTATATTAAACAATTACATCGCTGTTTTGTCTAAGCAATGTACTGTTCAAGGAAAATTATCTATGTTGTTTACAGTCTCATCACGGCTGTCTCTCGAGTGTTGTACCTTGTAAATATGAAGCCCAGGATAACAAAAGTACACAGATAAATTGTGTTGTCTTGCTTTTGTTTCTCCCCGGGCTGTACACAGGCGACCTCTGTTGAGCCTACTACCAAGTTCTGCTTCAACACAGTAAATTGGCTACCAGTTGAATGCACGTACGTATTTCAAAATGTCTACTCATTCAACTGTATTCTCATCAAATTACATTTTTATGTTCTTTTCCTTTTCTTCTTCTTCGCATTTACTTTATTTTTAGTGAATTCCCTCTCAATCATTATCATTATTTAAATCCGAATTAGCTGATATGTCATATACCATCTCCACTTCTCGCAACTGGAATTCCCTACCACAAGAAATAAGGGGCTGCCGAACATTGGCATCTTTTAAAAGAAATCTAAATTTATATTTGCTCTAAACTCGACTTCATTATTATCCAGTGTAAGATATATATATTAATTGGTGTTTCCCGTATAATGTATCATATTTATATTATTATTATTATTATTATTATCGTATCATTATTATTACCCTATAAAATGTTGTTTGTACATGACATTTACATTGCTACATTTATTGTATCTTTAACTGTTTATAATTAGTATAGTGTATATCTATATTTGTCGAATATTTATTTGTATTTGTGCTGGTTGAGTGGAAGAGAGGGCATTATGGCCTTAACTCTGCCAGAATAAATAAAGTATTATTATTATTATTATTATTATTATTATTATTATTATTATTTATTATTATTATTATTATTATTATATTTTAACGTCCACATAATGAAAATACCACCTGCATAACAACTATATTCAGCATTTTGTATATCCTATAATTACACCGGTCAACATGATTTTTGTCTCGTGAGTACCAATAGTTGTACTTAATGCAGTTTTTTATTGTGTTTTCAAATATGTATTCGGAATTTCTCCATCACCCACAATATTTTTTATTTCAGTTTCAATTAATGCATTTAAATAATTATTTTTTTAATACACATTTTTCGTTCATTTGTCCATTGTAGAATAAAACAGGGAACTCTTCCATCAGGAGATTTCAGCTATGGAAAAGAGATATCAAGGCAAATGGAATCCTAATATGCTGGCCGATTATTGTTGGACCATCAAGAGGGACGCTCCACAGGCAAAATATAGCAGAAAATCGTCATTTCTTACTTTCTAGGCGAGTCGGAATGTTCGAATATTGTGTAATTACGAATGTAGAAAATATTAAAGTGTTTGGAATTATGAATTCCTGTCTCTCGGAAACCTTGCGAGATGGAGAAAAACCGATATCATATTTGAATTCAGGAGAACAAATACTATCAAAATCATATATTTTTCTTTCTGAGTCAAAAAAAGTTTATTTTATGTTGCTCAGTGTAATACGAGAAACACCAATTAATAAATGTACCTTACTCTGGGTAATAATGAAGTCGAGGTTAGAGCAAATATAAATTTATATTTCTTTTAAAAGATGACAATGTCCGGCAGCCCCTTATTTCTTGTGGTAGGGAATTCCAGTTGCGAGAAGTGAAGACAGTATATGACATGGAGTGATGTGATGTCCTATGTTCCGGTATATTAAGCAAGAGACTATGTTGTGATCTTGTGTAAAAGTTATGGTTGGAGGATAGATACCGGGAACGAGAGGATAAATAATTGGGTAATATCTGGTAAATAAATAAAATCTGACCATATATTTGACTTGCTAAGAAATTCCTTTATTTTACATACTTCCCGAATGAAGGACTTTTTTTTCTGAACTTTAAATATTGCTCTTCGTGATGTTTTGTTTAATTTATTTAAAGTGTGACATTGTGTAATATTTTAGAATGAAAGTGCTCCACTGTCACGTAAAGTGCAAAGAAAATTGCATTCTGACGATATTACTGGAACTGTCATTATAATTGCAATGGAAGCCGAGGGATTAGCTGAGGACAAATTGGTTTCAGTGACGCTCTGATGAGAATGTTATACTATGTGATTTATTGCCTTGTTTCTAAATCGCTCTAAATAAAATTAATTCCAATATTGTTCATTAAATAAAGCTAGCTTAGTAGAACACTCGTGTATTTTAAGTGATCTGCATTTAAATATTTCATACATATTAATTTGTCTATAAAAATAAATATATTGTCACACGTAGAAATACATTATATAATGCAAATGGATGACAAATGAGGGAAATTTTGAGGAAGTGGCTGAATTCAAATACCAAGGAACAATAATAACAAATAGGAATGAGATGCACACAGAAATTAAACATAGGCTCAATTCTGGAAATGCGTGCTATTATGCATTACAGAGACTCTTGATGTCCCAACTCCTTTCAAAAAACGTTAAACTGAAAATATATAAAACTATTATTCTACCAGTTATATTATATGGGTGCGAAACATGGACTCTTACTTTAAGGGAGGAAAAGAGATTACAAGTATTTGAGAATAAAATACTTAGGAAAATTTTTGGACCAAAGAGAGATCAACAGACAGGTGAATGGAGAAGACTACATAACAATGAACTACATGGTCTTTATAGGAAGCCAGATATAATAAGAACAGTTAAGTCTCGTAGACTGCGATGGGCAGGACATGTTGCACGTATGGGGAATAAAAGACTTGCATGGAAGCTTCTTGTAGGAAAGCCAGAGGGAAAACGCCCAGTTGGTAGACCAAGAATGAGGTGGGAGAATAACATTAACTATGATTTGAGGGAAGTAGATTATACAGGGAATGATTGGAAAGCATTAGCTCAGGATAGGGATGTATGGAGAGCGTATGTCCGCGCGGCCATGAACCTACGGGTTCGATAGTACCAGTGAGTAAGTGAGTATATAAATAAATAATAGTTTTAAAAAACTAAAACAACACGCTTTATTAGAAAACCAAACTAAAAAAATTAAAAATAGCTTTAATTTCCAACACGCTTGGGATAAAATTAATGTGATCAACAAAAAAATAATCCTCAACACATTTAGAATAAAACTAGAGTTATCTACAAAAAAAATTACCATCAAAAGCGTGGGGTGCTCTATATCAATTAATATATTTTATAATAAACAGATATTGGTAAAAGTAAAGTATCTAAGAAGAAAATATAAAAACCATAAAAAGCACCCCACGCTTTTGATGGTAATTTTCTTTTGTAGATAACTCTAGTTTTATTCTAAATGTGTTGGAGATTATTTTTTTGTTGACCACATTAATTTTATCCCAAGCGTGTTGGAAATTAAAATTATTATTCATTTTTTTAGTTCGGCTTTCTAATAAAGCGTGTTGTTTTAGTTTTTTAAAAATATTATTCATTTGATTTTCTGATTATTCTGGCCAGGATTTTAGAAAAGAATTATGAAATTATTGTATTGTCATTGATCCTTTACAAGTAGAGAAAGTTTCAAGTCGATCCAATGATTTTAAGTGGGTGAAAATCGTGTTGAAAGATTCCGTTACATAATTACACAGACACTTTTTTTTTTTTTTATTTTCTGATAATTCTGGCCAGGATTGTAGACACAAATGAAATTATTGTATTCCCATTGGTCCTTTACAAGTGTACAAAGTTTCAAGTCTATCCAACGATTTTAAGGGGGTGAAAATCGCGTTGAAAGATTCCGTTACATAGATAGATACAGGTCAAGCTAATATAAAGCGTGTAATAAAAAACAAGTAGCTAGGAACAATAATTATAAACAGAAATGAGATGCACAAGGAAATTAAACTTAGGCTAAATTCTGGAAAAGCGTGCTGTTATGCATTACAGGAACTCTACAGGCTCAACAAAACGTAAAATACACTTTAATAATGATTTAGTATAACTACATAAATAGATTTTCCTTGACTTTTCTAGAAAAGCATTAATACTCGTAGTAGCATCTTGAACTGCTTTTAAATGTTTTCCTGATGAACCGTTAACGCACATTTTTACTTTAAATTCTTAGAAAAATGTATGGAGCGATGGTCAGGCCAGTAATGCACTATGGTAGTGAGATTTGGGGTTTCCAAAGAACGGAAATACTAAATAAGGTACATACGCATTTTCTAAAATATATTACAGGACTTAGTAAGGCCGTTTCTAAACTGTGGAATTTTATATGAATTCGGGTCATTCCAGGACGACATAAACTGCAAAATTCGTGTACTCAAATACTGGTTGCGGGTAATCCAAAGTGAACAAACAATGCTTAGAGCAATTTGTTACGACCACCAAATTAGAAACATAGATGTTAAATTTTGGGCAGACGAGGTTAGGAGAGAACTCCAAAAGATTGGGATCGGTTTGATATGGGAAAAAGGGACTGAAAATCGAATGTGCGGAGAAAAATAAGAAGGAGGTACTTAGATATAAACCGACAAAATATTTTCGCAAAATGTACGGGAAAACGCTCACTGTGTTTACAAAGAGACCTAAAACACGTCTGGGGAAAAGAATCGTATATACTCAACCTAGGATTTAAGGAGAGATCAGGGCTTGCTTGGTTTAGGCTAGGACCATGGAAATTTCTAAAAATTAGCGACGATCACGATATGCGAATATGTCCAATGTGCGGGAACTTTGAAGAAGAGATACATATATTAGGAAAATGTGAGGATTTAGAATATTGTAGACGTCACTTATTACCGGAAAGATTTCTAAATTCAAATCGTGAAAGATTGGCATGCTACGAGTTATTGGTAAATCCAGAAAATTGGATAAACTTCGGCAAATTTCTGGACAAAACGCGGAAAATAAGAACAACACTCATTCATGAATAAATATATGTTATCAAAATGCAATACCATTAATTCTTAATAATTCTACATAACTTAATTAATGTATAATGCTATTGTATTATTATTGTAATTGTAATATTATTGTGTTTTCTTTATGTAATTGTAGTGTTATTGTTTTCTTTTTTAGTTTTTCTTTATATTATTTCCAAACATCAACTTATTGTAACGGACTGTCAACAGCACGTACGGCTTACTGCCCGTGCGACTCATATTTGTAAATAATATTGTAAATATCTTACTTTTTGTCTAATAAAGTCCTACTTTAAATTCACATATGAAACTAGGAAGTAAAATTGCAGGTATAACAATGATGTTTGTTGAATCTACCAGCCTTACGAGCTAGTGGTCAGTGTTTCTGACTACCGTACATGAGGTCCCGGGTTTGATTCCCGGTTAAACTATTGGAATTTTTCCTTAAAGGGAATCATTTCCGTGGTTGCCATGGTCTGGAATATAATAAGAAATGTGGAGAAAAACCAAACAATCTCTTTTATATCACCAAATAATACAAAGAAAGTGGAATTGAACAGGCCACACATTGAGAAAAACCAGACGGAGCCATCGAGAAGACTTGCACTAGATTGGAATCTGCAAGGAGTAAGAAAGAGGGGACGACCTGGGAAAACTTGGAAGCGATCAGTAGAGGAGGAAGCAAAGGAAAGAGGGAGAAGCTGGAAACAAGAGAAATGGCTGGCTGGAAGCAGCTGGAGAAACTTTACTGTTGCCCTGTGTTCCATTTAGGAATTATAGGAAATAAATAATAAAGAATTTATGTTAAGAACTCTCCTGGCGCTTCATTATCAGTTATCACCCATCATATCATCGGGGTAACGTAACTCCTTCTAGCCACCAACTTCAGAAGTGGGTTACAATTAAGCCAGTGACAGGAGAGAACAGTAGAAATGTCGAAATAAAAAAACAATAATAAAAGTTTGTTGATTTATAGTGTCTTTTTTTTCTCCGAAGCCCATATTACTCTTTCTCTAAACATATCGTTTCCACAATAATAAATTTCATTAAGTATACTAGAGTATCTTCCGATACAAATGAGGTAGGCACTTGTTACTGATCGAGAAAAGGTTTGACAAGAACGAGGCGATTGCGCCGAGTTTTCTCCAATTTTCGAGATCTGTTACGTGCTTACCTCATGTGTATTGCATACTATTTTTTGGTCGATGTGACTAATTTTTATTTAATATAGTATTACATGAATTAAAATATTGGTTGGATGTAAATGACTTCAATGAGAAAGAAACATTTGGTGATTGTTGTTATGTAGCTTTTCATTTGTTTTATTATAAGCCAGGATTGTTGACTGTGGAGACATTTTTATATGTAGTACCGTGATTAGAATCTGTTTGATAATTTTATTATGGAAGGAGTCATGGTAGATGATAGAGAAATTGAAGAAGCCTGGAGAGTGGGATGTTCTGCATTAATTCCGGAAAAGTCTAAAGAAATGTATGAGTTAGTGTACAAAATATTCAAGAAATGTTTTATTTTACTTACCGAACGTGTGCTTTTTGAGACCATATCAGCATTGCGATTTCTTTTGTTTGCATAGCAACCAGGTTAGATGTGGGAACGTTGACTTACTTCCAGTAACAACAATATTGATAAGTATAAGAAATTAGTCACATCGACCAAAAAATATATAACATATACTAAAATTCTCTGAACATAGAGTGGTGTTCTAATTTGAACATCTCGTTACAAAACTTCTGATTTTGTAACTAGTTTTCTAAATAACTATAAATTCTTATTTATTCTTATCTTTGTCAGTTTTGTTGAAATCCAACAGGTATATTTTAATTCCATGAAGATAAGACTATATAACTTACTTGTTTGAATAAAACTCTTGAGAAAACTTGAGGCAATCCACTATATTGTTCCTTGTTGAAAAAGAAAATGTATATTTTTCGCTATCTTCCGCTTGGAACGGAAATGAAACAAACATGCAGACTTCATACACCTGTTTCTACGTCGCCAGACTGCGTCCTAAAATCCCAACCAATCCTTATTAAAACCCCACAGTCTGCACAACACATTTAATCATCCTCAACGAATACCATATTAACAAGTATGATCACCTTGGTGATGATAAAATTGTATCACACATTACACTGAGCAACAAAAAAGAAACTTTTTTTGTCTCAGAAAGAAAAATATGTTATTCTGATAGTATTTTTTCTCCTGAATTCAAATATGATATCAGTTTTTCTCCATCATGCAAGGTTTCCGAGAGACAGGCATTTATAATCTCAAACACTTTAATATGTTCTACATTCGTAACTACACAATATTCGAACATTCGGACTCACCTAGAAAGTAAGAAATTACGATTTTCTGCTATATTTCGCCTGTGGAGCATCCCTCTTGATGGTCCAATAATAAACGGCCAGCATATAAGATTCCATTTGCCTTGATATATCTTTTCCATAGCTGAAACCATTTGAGTTAGCTCATTTGGTTTTATTTTACAACAAGCTTAGCCCTATCTATCTTAAACTAAACTAAAAAATTAATTAATAATTAAAAAATTAAAGAAAAGTTTTAAATTAAATTTTTTTTCCATAAAACTAGATATACTATTCGGACAAATTGACGAAAAAAGTTTATTAAAAAAATAATTATTTAATTTCATTAATTGAAACTGAAATAAAAAAAAACTGTGGGTGATGGATAAATTCCAAATACATATTTGAAATCACGATAAATAAACTTCATTACTCTTTTGGTACTCATGAGACAATAATCATGTTGACCAGTGTTATCAATAAAAACCCAAATCACCAAACTAAAATCTTAAATTAGTCAACGCGTTTCAATAGTGTGGCTGTCATTATCAAGACTCTTTCGGAGACAGAAGACGATAATCTCTCCATATATCGCTTCTTCATAATCAGCAAATTTAGAAAATGGTAATTTTCTTCATAATTTACAAAATTTCGGTAAGACAAACACTATGGAATTTCAAGGGAAAATACCGATAAGAGCTAAAATTGTTATTAATAACAATATAATAGAACAAATTAATAATTTTACTTACATTGGCTGTAACTTTTCCTACAACACACGTAAATACATATACATAAAATTGATCAAATTCCAAAAACTTATAGGAACAATAAAAAACACTCTTCTCCGAAAAGTACGCCCAGATACGATTCTAAAATTTTATAAAACAATGGCTCTTCCAACTTTACTTTATGGCTCTGAAACCCGAACTCTTACTACTGGTAAATAAAATAGGATAGTAGCTACAGGAATGAAGTAATTAAGACCTTTAACGCGTTATACACTTTATGACCACATGCGTAATGAAGATATCCGCAAAGCTCTCAACACACCAGCAATAACTGAAACCATCGAAGTATATCAAAACAATTGGCATGAACACCTCCTTAGAATACCAAACAATAGACTATCTCTGAAGCTATTCAACTACAGACCTACAGGACGAAGAGACCCAGGATGACCTAAGAAGCAACGGAGGGACCAATTTCTATCCTGAAGCGGAACAGGCCAATGGTCTAATCCCTGATTGTTACTGATGATGAGAAAATGAGCATAACACCCTTCTTCCCTGTGCACCCTTAACTTGTTATTGGACATGCTGTAAAATTCTTTCGACTTCAACTTCAACTATGATTCAGAGGTAAAAGACATTGATTTAGTCCTACAATCGTGGAGTTTGTGCTAATTACTGAATATTAAATTTTGGAAGACGAACTTATATTTATCTACAAAACTGTTATTCTTCCAGTTATATTATATGGATGAGAAAGAAGGACTCTTACTTTAAGGGAGGAGAAGAATTAGGTGTATTTGAGAATAAAGTTCTAAGGATTTTTTTTGGATCAAAGAGAGATGAACGGAGGGCGAATGCAGAAGACTACAAAATTAGTGAGCTACATGCTATTTATAGGAAACTAGATATAATATGAACAAATAAGTCTCATAGACTAAGATGGGCAGGACATGTGGCACGAATGGGGATTGAAAAAGGGGAATGGAATTTTTTTATAGAAAAACCAGAGGGAAAACGCCCAGTCGGAAGACCAAGAATGAGATGGAGAATAACATTAACCATGATTTCATGCAATTAAATTATACAGGGGATGATTTGAAAATATCAGATCGGGGTAGGGATGTATGGAGAGCTTATGTCCTCGAGGTTATGGACCTATGGTTTTGATAGTGCCAGTGAGTTAGTTAAAATTATATTTTTGCGCGATAGTGCGTTTAGTCTTACTTACCAGCAATGGCGACCGTTATTGAAAGTTCAACTTCCTACATTTCAGGATTCCCAACCTAAATAACTATATAGTAATATTACATTTACACCCACGTGCGGGAAGTAAAACCACTGCCCTCTATGTATACTACGTACAATGTATATACAGAAAATATCCAAAAGGTAGTGTTAATATACATTATACGAAACAAATCACTGCATCTTAAATGAACTGAACTTTATTTGAAACAATATAAAACAATAAATACGTACTTGCGGCCATGTTATCAATAATTGTTCTCAAGGCCTTCTGTTGTTTCAACTAATAAACATTGCCCACACCGTTAACGTTAGTCAATTGTTTATAATGAACGCAAATATTTCCAACAAAGATATTATTTTACTATTATTTATTATTTTGAAAACGCCATCGCGCAAAAAATAATGTACAACGCACGTTTGTGAAGTGTTTTACAGAATCTCGGAAATTAAAACCTTGCTATCGCTCGATTTTTAAACATTTTTCCTCGATTCTGTAAAAACCTTGCATCGTAATACACTATTATCATTTAGATTGTATGAATTTTAGGATCTATTCTTGCAAACGGGGTTACAACATGGTATGTATATAGACCGATCAATTTTCAAGTCAGGCGAGAAATTTATTTTGAATGTATTTACATTTAAATGTATGTTTATTCCTGTAGTAATTATGGACCATTTTATGAATGTTTTAGTAGATCCATAATTTTATACATGGCATTCAAAAATTGCCACATCAAAGAATCTCATTGTTAAGAGCACAACATTTCAGCATAAGGATATTCATAAATACACCTGGACATCTCCAGATGGCATAACTCGGAACCAGATAGATCATGTATTAGTGAACAAACGCTGGCACAGTAGCATCGTCGATGTTAGATTAGTTAGAGGGACTGATTACAATTCGGATCATCATCTGGTCAGGGTGAAAATCAGACAATGGCTATCGCTTATGAGAGGAACAAACGCTAAAGATGATTCTGAAAAATTTTATTTAAAAAACTTGAAAATGATGAAATGCGGCAAGAATACCAAATTAATATTGCTAATAGATTTGAAGTACTGAAATCTTCAGATGACAATGTGGTAAACGAAGAAGAAACTGATATAAATAAACTATGGGAGACTATAAGAGATACTATTAAACTGTCAGTATCTGAACGCATTGATTATTTAAAAATGAGACAAAACAAGAAATGGTTTGATGAGGAATGTGCCGACATTGTAAAGAAAAGAAAGCTAGCAAAAATGAAATGGTTACACGAGCCAAATGAGGTAAATTTAGAGCAATTGGGTAGTATTAGACGGGCAACCACGAGTTACTAAGAGTAAAAAGAAGGGGTATTTGAGAGAGAAGATTAATTATCTTGAAATAAATGCCAAAAATAGGAACATTAGAGAATTATATCAGGGAATTAGGATAGAGAAGAAATGATTTGAGGCTAGAACAAACATAATTAGGAATGGAAATGGGGAAACGATTGCAGAGAGCTTATGTCCGCGCGGCCATGAATCTCCGGGTTCGATAGTGCCAGTGAGTTAGTTAGTTAGAGTTAGTGTTCATAAATTAATTTTATAGAATACTAGAGTTTGTAGAGGGGATTGAATAGGAACCTATGTCTGGAAATGTACTTTTCCATGCTGCAGTTACTACAATTTCCTATATTCAAATTATCAGATTCTATCTAACGATCTATAATGGCATAGACAATTGTTGAGCCTAGCATCTCCTTTGTAAGAGGTTACTATCCACCAAAAAAATAGAACTTGATTAGTACAATGCAAGTCTACGGACGCACTATATATTTTATAAACTTACTCACTACGACAAAGGAATATTTATAAATAGTGGCATTAAATATTCAAATCTTCCGCGTCTGCCGGGGATTAATCGATAGCAATTTAATGATTTATGACCCAATTATTTACAATTACATAACCCAACATTCACTGATTTCATGACAATTTCCAATGTCAAAGGAAGAAATAAAGAAAGTTCACTTTGGCACTGTAAGAATAATTGTTTTTGCGTAAACTATCCCTTACTTCATTAACTAACTAACTCGCTCGCTCTATCGAACCCGTAGCTTCATGGCCGCGCGGACATAACCTCTCCATAAATCCCTATCCTGAACTAATGTTTTCCAATTATCCTCTGTATAATCTACTTACCTCAAATCATAGATAATGTTATTCTCCCACCTCATTCTAGGAATACCAACTGGGCGTTTTCCTTCTGGTTTTCCTACCAAAAGGTTCCATGCACCTCTTTCATCCCCCATACGTGCCACATGTCCTGCCCATTTCAACGTACGAGACTTAACTGATCTTATTATATCTGGCTTCCTATATATATCATGTAGCTCGTTATTATGTAGTTTTCTCCATTCACCTGTCTGTTCATCTATTTTTGGCCCAAAAATTTTCTTAAGAACTTTATTCTCAAATACTCGAAAGAACTTCTAAATTATACTTAAAAATTGTGGTTAGTACTTATCTATTAAATGCAATTCGATGTGGGAACCACTAACCTTGCTGCACACAATGTTCTGTTACACTCGCTCCATCGTATTCTGATAACACTGGTCGACAAGGTCTTCTTCACAAGAAATCTGATTAGTGATTCTAGTGCATTTTTACACGCTTTATATTAGCTTGACCTGTATCTATCTATGTAACGGTATCTTTCAATGCAATTTTCACCCACTTAAAATAATTGGATCATCTTTAAACTTTGTATACTTGTAAAGGACCAATGACAATACAATAATTTCATTTTTTTCTAAAATCATGGCCAGAATCATCAGAAAATCAAATAAACAATAGTTTTAAAAACTAAAACAACACGCTTTATCAGAAACCCGAACTAAAAAATGAATAAATAATAGTTTTCAAAAATCTAAATCAACACGCTTTATTAGAAAACCGAACTAAAAAACGAAAAATAATTTTAATTTCCAACACGCTTGGGATAAATTTAAAGTGGTCAACAAAACATCTCCAACATATATAGAGTAAAACTAGAGTTATCTACAAAAAAAATTACCATCAAAAGCGTGGGGTACTTTTTATAGTTTTTACGTTTTCTACTTAGAGATTTTACTTTTACCAATATCTGTTTATTATAAAATATATTAATTAATATAGAGCACCCCACGCTTTTGATGGTAATTTTTTTTTGTACATAACTCCAGTTTTATTCTAGATGTGTTGGAGATGATTTTTTTTGTTGACCATTTTAATTTCATCCCAAGCGTGTTGGAAATTAAAATTATTTTTCATTTTTTAGTTCGGTTTTCTAATAAAGCGTGTTGTTTTAGTTTTTTTAAACTATTATTTATTAATTTTTTAGTTCGGGTTTCTAATAAAGCGTGTTGTTTTAGTTTTTTAAAACTATTGTTTATTTCATACTGAATTCAGATATGTAGTCAGAATTTCTCCATCAGGCACAGTATTTTTGCGACAGCTACTTTTTTAAAATTGATTTTAGCATTCTCTTTGACCTGTCATAGGAACCTTTACCTTATATGTAGCGATTTTATTCAAGCTGTATTTAAGGGCTGTCTCTGATAAGCACGGTGAGCGTTTTCATCAGCAAATTTCCACAATGGAAAAGAAGTACCAAGGCAAGTGGAGTTCTAATATGCTGGCTGACTACTGTTGGACCAAGAAGAGAGATATTCCAGATGTAAAATATGCCTGTAAATCACTATCTACCACTTTCTAGGTAAGTCAGAATGAGTTAGAGTTAGATGGATTTTATTAAAAATTATAAAAAATGTAAATGAATATCACAGAAAACTCTTACCTGATAGGAAAAAACCGAAATGATATTTAAATTCAGGATGAAAAATACTTCTAAAATCTCATATTTTTATTCTTGTGAAAGAAAAAAAGTTAATTTTGTCGACCAGTGTAATCGGACCAACTGACATAAAGTACCCGAAGGTTTATGACCGCGTGGACATGAGCCCTCATTACATCCCTATATGAAGCTGTTTTACAACAACTACCTGTATAATTTTCGCATCCCTAAAATCATAATTAATGTTATTCACCCACCACATCATTCGCCTACTGGGAGCTTTCCCTCTGCTTTTCCTAACAGAAGTTTCCATAACTCTCTTTCATTTCCAATTCGTACCACATGTCCTGCCTATAGCATTATACGAGACTTCACTGTTGTTTTTACAAATGGTTTCCCATAAAGGTTATGCCGTAGCGTAGTGGTTAAGGCACTGAGCTACAAGCCGGAGGATCGAGGGTTCAAGTCCCGTTGGGGTCAGGATTTTTAAACTGACCCAAACCCTCTGGCGGCACTATGGCCCTGGGGTCGACTCAGCCTCTAACGGAAATGAGTACCAGACACATGTTCTGGGGATAAAGGCGGCCGTCGCGCAGGGCTGACAACCCGGCTGACATAAAGTGCCGATTGTCTAGAAAAAGTGGGAGCCTTAACCTCCTACTACCCCAAGGGTCTCCGGGCCTGTTGTGGGAACACTTTACTATAAAGGTTATGAAGCTCACTGTTATGCAGTTTTCTCCATTCAACTGTCTCTTCGTCTCTCTTTCGTCACAAACATTTTTCCAAGAACTTTATTCTGGAAAAACTCGTAACTTTTTCTCTATCTTTAAAGTAAGAGTACATGTTTCGTATGCATATAACATAAGTGGAAAAATAACAGTTTTATATATTTCTAATGTAACATTGTCTTGAGAGAAATTGGGACGAGAAGAGTCTTTGTAATAAATAACACGAAGCATTTCCAGAATCTAATCTATGATTAATTTATTTCTGCACTTAATTTCAGTTTGTAAATACATACTTTTTTTGCAAATGCCCCAGGTTGTCTTTCGACAGCCCTGGTGTTCTCTCCTGGCATGGCGTACTTGTAACCCACTTCTGAGGTTGGGGCGTATGGAATGCGGGGTTACGTTGCCCCGATGTTATGATGGGTGATGATGATGATAGTGGTGCCAGAAGAATCCCTAATCTTAAGCTTAATCTAAGATGAATATGAATGATGATGATGGCCATATGATTTGATTTCGGGGACCGTTTGGGCCTTAAAGTTTTCCTGACATTTGTCTTAGAGGTGAGGAAACCCCCGATAAAAACCTCACCCAGAAAAACTGTCCCGACCGGGGATCGAACCCGGGCCCTCTGTGTGACAAGGCAGCACACTACCTCGAGACGACAGCGGTGGACATTGTTCATAGGTATTTTCATTCTGGACTCTTACTTAAAATTAGGAGAAAATATTACGAGTATTTGAGAATAAAAATGTTAGGAAAATTTTTGGACCAAAGAGAAATGAACAGACAGGCGAATGGAGAATACACCTAACAGTGAGTTTACGTGGTTTTTATAGAAAACAAGAACAGTTAAATCTCGCGATCAGCAGGACATACCTCACTAATTGAGAATGTAAGAGGGGCATCGAAACTACTTGTAGGAAAACCAGAGGGAAAACGCCCGGTTGGTAGCCCAAGAATAAGATGACAGTGTAATATTAACGATAATTTTAGGGAAGTAGATTATACAGGATCGATTAGAAAATATTAGTTCAGGATAGGGAGGCATGGAAAGCATGAACCTATGGGTTCGATAGTGGCAGTGAGTTAGTTAGTTATTTGAATTTAGTCATTTCTTCGGTTTTTTTTATTTGTCATTAACTTTCCATTTTCATCAAATAATGTATTTCTAAGTGTGACCACATATTTGGTTTCATTGATATTTACTTCTGAAATGGTATTGAAGCGGATAATTTATCCATGGATTGTTTCTTCAAATTACCAAATTTATAAAATTACCTAAACAAATATTTTCATTTTTTTTTATTATATACAACTTTCCTCATTAGAGGATTGCCTCAAGGACAAAGTGATACAGACAATTAATTTTTGGAATTGATGAAATGCATTTTGTAAATACATTTAAAAAAATTCAAATTGTAGGCCTAATTGAAGTATGCATACTATAAAGTGGAAATTTTGTAAATATGGTTTTTTAAAATTGAAATTGATCCTCTAATGGCAGCGATGGCAATTTTAGAAAGATACACCCTGTCCAAATCTAAGGAATTCCAAAATTTGGCTAAGAATCCTGGTATAATACCTCTTGCCCCGATCATCAATCCTGTATAACCGTAAAATTAGTTTTCTATATCTCATTATTTTTCTTTTTGTTTTTTATATAGGCCCCTACATTAGACAGGGACGATCTACCAACAATTTAATTTATCTTGCTAGAATACATTTTATTATTAGTTTTAGTCTTAATCTTAACTATCATTAACTTATTGTATTATAGATCGTAATATAATAGATATTATCTTATTGGTCAAATCTTCATTTAGTACAGGATTGATGATCGGGGCAAGAGGTACTATACCAGGATTCTTAGCCAAATTTTGGAATACCTTAGATTTGGACAGGGTGTATGTTTCTAAAATTGCCATCGCTGCCATTAGAGGATCAATTTCAATTTTAAGAAACCATATTTATAAAAATACTACTTTATAGTATGTATACTTCAATCAGGCCTACAAGTTTATTTTTTTAAATGTATTTACAAAATGTATTTCATCAATTTAGAAAATTAATTGTCCGTATCACTTTGTCCTTGAGGCAATCCTCTAATGAGGAAAGTTTTATATAATAAAAAATATTAGAATTAATAATGATTGTTATATTCTGATGTAATATATGTTTGTCCTGGTGAGTGCAAGAGAAGGCCACATGGCCTTAACTCCACCAGGCTAAATAAATAAATAAAAAATAAATTTCAGACGGTGTGTGGAACAAGTGGAACAATACAGAGAACATTCAAAAATAAAATTACAAAAGAAACCAAGATAAAAATGTATAATGTTATGGCGGTTCCCGCAATGTTGTATGGATGTGAAACTTGGGCTCCAGTGAAAAAACAGAAGGATAGAATACAGACGGCGGAGATGAGGTTCCTAAGACAAGTAAAAGGATGTACAAGACTTGATAGAATAAGAAATGAGGATATAAGAGAAGAATTGAAAGTACAGCCTTTATTGGATAAAGTCACGAATTACAGACGGAAATGGATTGATCACATGGATGGAATGAGTAAGGAGAGATATCCACTGTTAGCAAGAAATTATCAAGCAAGAGGAAGACGTGATGTTAGAAGACCTAGAAGACGTTGGGCTGATGCATTATGAAGTCGGAACGGGCAATTGCCTGATCCCTGGAGTGATGATGATGATGATGATGATGATGATGATGATGAAAAATAAATAAAACTAAGCACCTTTTCCCGTGTATTCTTCATTTGTACTTGGAACAACTTGTTTCGACAACAATCCGAACAATAAATCAGAGGTAAAAGACAAGTTTGGAGTTGGTGTAAGACATACAGGTGGAATTAGAACATGTGTGAGCTAGTTTCCATGACCAGCACAAAGTTGTAATTGTTGATGGGTACTCACTGGTTGAGGGTCCGGTCGTTTGAGCCCGTAGTCGATGTCTGCGTACCCCCGCCACCGTCGTGGTGGCGTCGCTCTTTGTGTACGATGCCCATCAACTTCATCCAGGGGTTGTTTTGCGCGTGGCCCCCCATGCCACCGGTCTGCCACATGGTGATTGTGCTGGCGATTTTGACACATTCGAGTCGAGACACAAACCCAACACCCCTCTTCTTGCCGCTGCAGCTTCTTCAAAGCAAGAGAGGGTCGACTTTTTTTCCCGGTTAACTTAAAAACAACAGGTATTAGAAAAAAGCCCTAACTCCTCCAGCCCCTCTTGTAGGAGCTAGTGGCGCGATAGACTTTCACTCACTGCACATTCACGCGGCACTCCACACAAAAACATTTTATTTATTTCGAAAACACTAAAACAAAACTTAAAAATTTGATAAATCGGAAAATTACACACACGCACTATATTGTATCGGGCTGGTGTCGCGCCACCCCGTTTCACCCGGCGCGGGGGGCGGAGACGGCGCTTGGTGTGGAATTTTGGAAAGTGATGCGGGTAAGTTGACGACCGTCCCGCCGCCTATCTGCCGTGCTACTGGCGGCGTAACAGGCCCGGACGCATTCTCAGCACCAGCTAGGCTAGCGGGAGCGACGGAGACAGGAGATATCCACTGCACACCTGTCTTACTTAGTGTCCACATGGAAAACACATTCAAACCATCAAATTCTTTTGTTTCTTCTCTCCTATCCCTGGACTTCTATCTCTCCTGTTTAGGTACTTTTAAGTGTCCAATGGCACACAGGCCTTACAATGACATGACCTGTCGGGAGAGAATTTTTAATCTTTCAACCACATAAATTATTTTCTTGGCCACACAAGGACATGGAGAAGCCCTCCAAATGAATGAATGAATGAATAAATCATTGAGAACCATAGGGTATTCAGAAAGTATTTCCATCGAACCCTATTTCTTCCTTTTCCTTCTGGTTTCCCTACAAGAACCTTCCATGCACATGTTTCATTCCCCAATACGTAGACTATTTAACAAATGCTAGCCAATGACCAATCACGTTTCAATTAATGTTGTTTTACAACCAATGACAGTCGTGTTTCACCTCGCTCTTTATCAATTTCTCTTTATCAGCTCCTGCTTTTGTGATAAAGGAAGCTCTTCCTTTTTAATGTTCTGAACAGGTCAAAGCATTATTTTTCTCCAACAAATACATTGAATATAGCAAATAATGAAAAGATTCCTTGATTTTACTGAGTTGTTTACTAAAAAAAATAAATGAATAACCCGTAATGTTGATTATGATATATAGTTTGATGTGTTTCATTATTTCTCCACTTGGGTGCACTCTTACAATATTGCGATCTTATTTGGCAATAAATAATATGATCAAGCAGCAGTGAATGAACATAACCTCACATTTCTGATTTGTTTTCAAACATCGCCGTTTATATTAAATACATAAATATTTTAAAATAACTATAGTTAAACAATGATTTGTGGGTAAACAGCTTAATTTTATTCGTTAAATAGTCCTAACAAATGCCTCTCTTGATTTCCAAATTCCCTAGATAAATTCACTCCTCACTTCCTGAGTCGTGAATTTATGGATAATTTGGAAATCACTCGTGGCATTACTTATGATAATAATTGAGGCGTTGACATGGGAAAAGTAGTAAGTCGTAAAAAACAAAATTTACAGGGGAAGCAAAAAGCAATTTAGACACTTTTAAATTTAAATATATTTTGTAAAGTTAATATGGATATGTCCATCGCTGGGTGGTCTAGAGGTTGCGGGCTGCCTTGCCACGCAGCGGGCCCTGGTTCGAATCCTTGTCGTGACAGGCTCCTGGGTGAGGTTTTTTCGGAGTTTTTCCTCACCTGTAAGGCAAATGTCAGGAACCTTAGGTCCCAACGGTCCCCGAAAATCATCCGGCCATCATCACCATCCTTAACATTATCATCATCATCCTTCACCGGTGTGGAAAGCAACGGGAAGCTACCACACCTATAATTCCCAATAAAGCTGCAAAGCATAGCATGAAAATGCTATGATTGCAGTGAAAGACCTGCCCTCGGGCAGAATTATTATGGATGGATGGAACCACATAAATTATTTTCTTGACCACACAAGGACATGGAGAGGCTCTTCAAAAGAATGAACGAATGAATGAATTAATTAATTAATCATTTATGAGCATAGGGTATTCAGAAAGTATTTCTATCGAACCCTATTTCTTCCTTTTCCTTCTGGTTTTCCTACAAGAAGCTTCCATGCACCTCTTTCATTCCCCATTATGCAGATAATAATTGAGGCGTTGACATGAGAAAAGTAGTAAGTCATAAAAGCAAATTTTACAGGGGAAGCAAAAAGAAAATCTTGACACTTTTAAATTTAAATATATTTTGTAAAGCTAATATGGATATTTTGTAAACTATCTTTCATAAGTAATGTCACGAGTGATTTCCAAATTATCGATAAATTCACGACTCACGAAGTGAGGAGTGAATTTATCTAAAGAATTTGGAAATCAAGAGTGGCATTTGTTAGGACTATTTAACGAATAAAATTAAGCTGTTTACTCACAAATCATTATTTAAATATAGTTATTTTAAAATATTTACATATTTAATGTAAACGGCGATGTTTGAAAACAAATAAGAAACGATAGGTACGCTTCATCTGCTTCTTTTGTCTATCACTGCAATCAGATCATACTATTTGTTGCCAAAGGAACGCAATATTGTAAGAATGCTCTCTAGTGGAGAAAAAATGAAACACATCAAACTGTATATTAATTCAATTCTGATGTCGTATGATGTAAATATAGCAATTATATTTTTCTGGATTATTACCTGGGAAAAAATACGTTTAAGAAAGTGCAAACAGTGGTTTATTTTTTGGTGGCATAATAAATTGCTACAAATGTTTTTATATTAACTCCTGCAAGCGCTATGTGTTGACATCTATGCACTATATATACAATCTGGTAGCCGTATTTGTTTACAGGCTCAGCACTGCAAAATAATGGTCAGACCTGTTCAGAATATTAAAAAGGAGGAACTTTCTTTAATATGGTAATTTTAACACTGATAAATATTTCGTGAAACACGACTCTGCTTGGTTGTAAATCAGAAATCATTGAAACATGATTGGCCATTGACTCCCATATGGGGCATGAGTTTAAATAGTCAAATAAAATTTATTGTTTAGTAGTCAAAATATATTAAAATTAATGTTGGAAAATTTGTTTTTTGTTTTCCCTCTAAATGTTTCTTTTTATGACTTACTATCTCTCTCATGTCAATGTCTCAATTGTATTGTAGATATACCACGAAATGTTTATTCTAATTTAGATGTAACTAACTAACTCACTGGCACTATCAAAACTTTAGGTTCATGGCTGCGCGGATATAAACTCTCCATACATCCCTATCCTGAGCTAATTTTTCCAATCATTCCCGGTCTACCATTCTCCCATCTCATTCTTGGTCTACCAATTGGACGTTTTCCTCTGGTTTTCCTATAAAAAGTTTCGATTGCATATCATTCCCGTTCGTGCCACATGTCCTGTACATCGAAGTCTATGATGATGGACTTAATTGTTCTTACGAGACTTAACTGTTCCTATTATATCTGGCTTCCTATAAAGATAATATAGCTCACTGTTAAATAGTCTTCTCCATTCGTCTATCTGTCCATCTTCCATCGATCAAAAAATCTTCCAAACAATTTTATTCTCAAATACTCGTAATATTTTCTCCTCCCTTAAAGTAAGAGTCCATGTTTCACATCCATATAATATAAATGAGAGAATAACAATTTTATATATCACGCAGCGGGCCCGGTACGATCCCCGGTCGGGACAGTTTTTCTGGGTGAGGTTTTTATCGGGGTTTTCCCCCACCTGTAAGAGAAATGTCAGGAAAACTTTAAGGCCCAAACGGTCCCCGAAATCATATGGCCATCGCAATCATCATCATTCATATTCATCTTAGATTAAACTTAGGATTAGGGGCTCTCCTGGCGCACCACTATCATCATCATCACCCATCATATCATCGGGGCAACGTAACACCGCCTTCCAGGAGCCTCAACCTCAGAAGTGGGTTAGAAGTACGCCATGTCAGGAGAGAAACCAGGAATGTCGAAAGACAACCTGGGGCATTTGGAATTTTTTTTTGTGTTGACGTTTTTTTAGGGAAGTTGGTACGAGATAAAAAAAAACCTTTTTTGTATTTTTTTCTAATCTGGTTGAGCGGTAGACAAGGTCTCAACTTAGGTACCTTGGAGTAGAGCTACAGGACTTCGGCTGGTTCGAGTTTTTAGAATAGATTTATTTAGCCTGGTGGAGTTAAGGCCATGTGGCCTTCTCTTCCAATCACTAGGACAAACATATGTTACATATAAATACAAAAAATTACAATAATAGTCATACTAAACAATTAATTATGTGTCAAATTGAATAATAATGAAAATAATGTCTAATAATACAATAAAATTAAATACAATTAAAATTAAATTAATGATAGAATGAATACAGAAAGGAATAACAGCTCGAATCTACTATACATAAAAAGAAAAGAAAGAAAAAAATACAAACAAAGTAATAAACTACAATGAATTATTCTATGCTTTTTATACAAGGCATTAGGTAAATACATTAACGAATCTTAAATCCATTTTTATTTTAAATAATGAAAAAATACATTATTAACTTTTAAAAAGTGATATTAGTGAGTTGTTTCTGTTAGTAATTTTATTTTCAATTTGTTTCTGAAAGATGGTAAAGTTTGGCAGTCTCTGACATAGGGCGGAAGGGAATTCCATGTTCTAGCAAGAGAAATTTTAAAAGATTTGGAATAATAGGTAGTGTGATGAGGAGGGATATAAAGGACACTGTGCTCAAGGGATCGGGTATCTAAGTTATGTGTATCAGAGAGTCTAGTGAAGCGGTGTGATAAATAATAAGGTAATGATGTGTGTAATATGTTATAGAGAAGGCGTAGGGGATGGATAGTTCTACGATCTTGTAGACGAAGCCATGACAATTGTTCCAGGGATGGTGTAACGTGATCAAATCTACGTATACCACAAATAAAACGTATGCAAGAATTATGAAGACGTTGAACTCTTTGGGTAAGAACAGTATTTAGGTCAGTAAAAAGAGTATCACAATAATCAAAATGAGGCATTGCAAGTGTTTCTACTAACATTTTCCTTAGAGCAAACGGTAAACAATTTCTTATGCGATTTAATGAGTGTATTATTGAGAAGATAGTTTTTCAAATGTTATTTATTTGTTTATTCCAAATTAAATTTTTATCCATAAACACTCTTAGATTTTTTACTGTCTCACTATAAGGGATTTGAACCCCATTAAGTGACACATGTTTGTGTTAATTGAGGATTATAGTCTCTGATGGCCCATAATGATTGCTTGTGACTTTCTAGGATTTAATTGAAGTCCATATTTCCCTGTCCAAAATAGTAATAAGAAACAAAATCATAGAACAGGTAAACCATCTCAATTATCTAGGATGAGACATTTCATTTATTTATGATAATAATATAACTAATAAAATAGCAAAATTCCAGGGAATATGTGGTTCGATAAAACGATCACTAAATAATAAAACAACAAGAGAGACCCAATTGAAATGTTATAAAACATTGGCAGTACCGGTTCTGCTCTATGGATCAGAAGCCTGGATACATAAAAAACAAGATCTAAGTAGGATAACGGCGGCAGAAATGAAAATTTTGAGATCTGTTAAAGGATGCACTAAGGAAGACAGAATCAAGAACACAGAAATAAGACAGGAACTTGAAATATTTGCAATAACTGATAAAATAGATACATATAGACAAAAATGGAAGCAACACATAGACACAATGAATGAAGATAGATATCCAAAACAAATAATAAAATACAAACCTAAAGGCACCCGAGATGTGGGCAGACCTAGAAAGAGATGGGCTGAAGTCGGAACGGGTCAACAGACCTAATCCATGAATGCAGATGATGATGATGATGATGATGATGATGATGATGATGATGATGATGATGATGATTTCCCTGTCCACGCCGTTAGCGAGTCAAGGTCCTCAATAATTTTGGTTACCGCGTCATTTAAAGAATATTTGTCAGAGTGAAAGTAGATTTGCACGTCGTCCGCAAATAAATGATGTTTGGAATGTTTTAGGGAGTCAGATATGTTATTTATATAGATTGAAAAAAGCAATGGGCCGAGAGTCTTCTTGGGGGAAGAAATTTTCTCATGCATTTTTCGGCTATTTTGGACAGGTGTCCATCGAGCTTCGTTTGGAATTTGGGTAACTACAATACGTAGCGGATTCAGGTTGAGAAAACCAGCGATAATGGCTGAGAGACACGATATGCTGACCACATGTCGCCCCTACACTAGTTGGATGATAGTCTACCTCTGGAATCAGCCAATTTTGATGTGAGGCCAACAGCTGGATTCTACGCCAAGAGTCTTCTATAGTCCATGAGGGATAAAGTGTTTAGAATATTTTAGAAAGAGAAACTCACCATCTTCTTTATCACTCATACGCATATCTCTTCACGGTGACAGCGGTAGAGCAGACACTCCCTGCAGTGGTGGCATTCCCTTCTAAAGATTCTTCCTGCCAAGTTTCTATGTCTTCATTTTCATTTTCATCGTCGTCGGTATCGTCTAAATTTATTTCAAACCGATCACTAATTTCGTCCATTAAACCGTCTGCCTGCCAATATGACTCTTCAATCTTTTCAGTGTGTTCACACGCTCTGCAGTCACTTTTAACAGAGCACTCTGAACCAGTCGCCACTGACAAAAATTACCTCACACAAAAGTGACTGGACGAAAGTGGGGGGGGGTGGAGTTTTTCTAGCATTCCTAAGTAATTTTACTAGGGTAGCCTTGTGTTTTGCGAAGGGTGGAAGAACAGTTCTCTAGACAAGGATAGCAGAAATCATGCCAACTTAGTGCTTTTACACTATAGGCCTCTCACGCCATGGAGAAGAATAAAAGTGTTTGTCAAATTTTCGCCAAACCAATTCTCTTAAAGAAAATAATCTGACACACGATATGTGTTAAATCGATTACTAACTGCTCCTTATAACGCAAGAAAACGAGTGAGTTATGCTCAGTCTGTCCCGCTTGCGTGACGCGTCATACAAAAATCCACGCAGGTTTAATTTCCCTGATACCGACATGCAGCGTGGAATTGCTATCACCAGGATAAATTTCATATCTTATCAGCACAATTAACCTTTTTTCTTCAGCGAAATAGTTTTAGTCTAAAAAAATATTCACAGCAAAACGATTAGATTTCTTTCAAATAGTTATTTAGATATTTGGAGCAGAAACTATGGCTGATACAACAAAAACTAAACAAAAAATAAGTAAAGTAAAGTAAAGTGATGCCACAACAGGCCTGGAGGCCCTTAGGGTAGTAGGAGGTCAAGGCTCTCACTTTTTTCTAGACAACCAGCACTTTATGTTAGCCGGGTTGTCAGCCCTGCGTGACGGCCGCCTTTACCCCCAGAACAAGCGTCTGGTACTCATTTCAGTTAGAGGCTGAGTCGACCCCAGGGCCATTGTGCCGCCAGAGGGTTTGGGTCAGTTTAAAAATCCTGACCCCAACGGGACTTGAACCCTCGACCCTCGGCTTGTAGCTCAGTGCCTTAACCACTACGCTACGGCGTGCCCCCAAAACAAATAATAAGCACACGTGAAATGAAAATTTTAAGAACTATTCAGGGGAAAACATTATTTGATAAAATACACAACACAGAAATTAGGGACAAATGTCATATTCAAGACATCCATCCATAGTAATTCTGCCCGAAGGCAGGTCCTTTACTGTAAACATAGCACTTTCATGCTATGCTTGCAGCTTTACTAGGGAATTGTAGGTCGTAACTTTCCGTTGTTTTTCACCGGTGAAGGATGATGATGATGATGATGGTCATATGATTTCGGGGACCGTTTGGGACTTAACGTTTTCCTGACATTTGTCTTACAGGTGAGGAAAAACCCCGATAAAAACCTCACCCAGAAAAACTACCCCGACCGGAGATCGAACCTGGGCCGCTGCGTGACAAAGCAGCAACGCTACCTCGAGACCACAGCGGTGGAAATTCAAAACATAACCAAATTTATTATAGATAGACGAAAATATTGGAAGGGTCATATAGAAGGAATGGAAGAAAACCGACTTGCTAAAGAAGATAGACCAATGGACGGGAGAAGAACAAGAGGAAAACCAGCCAAGAGATGGATAGACAGTGGATGCACATCCAATACGCCTTCCTCCGAGGAGTGATTTTAGAAATAAACAGGATGAAAAATCCTACAAATTATGTTTAAGAAGAAGAAGAAGTTACCTAGAATAGTTCTTCTTCTTCTACTACAAGGTTTAGGCTATGCAGCCTGTTCCGGCGAAGTTAAAAGTGGAGTCCATCTTCTACGTGGTCGGCCAACATCTCTTGTTCCTCTGGGATTATACAGGAAGGTTCTTTTTGGTATTCTTTCGTTGTTCATTCTCATTAAGTGATTTTATCTTCAATTTTATATATATTTATATATTATATATATATATATATATATATATATATTTAATTCTTCTCGTATAGTTTCATTCCTTATTCTATCCGCTCTTGTGCATCCTTTCACATTACGTAAAAACAGCATTTACGCAGTCTTTATCCTGCTTTTATCCCTTGATTTCATTATCCAATTTTCACTTCCATACAACAACAAAGGAACAGCCATTGTTTTATATAATTTAAGTTTCGTATATTTCCTTGTTTTCCGACCGAAGGTTCTTTTTATGGTTCCACAAATAGCCTGAAATGTATTTACTTTATTTTCTATATCTTTATTTTCTCTATAAGTTATATCACATCCTAAATATTGGAAATGTGATACTTGTTCTATTATTTTGTTATCCAGTACAATATTTGATCTAATTCCATATTTACCAATAAATGCCATTACTTTTGACTTATTTTTTGATATTTTACAATTATATCTGTTGGTTATTAATTTAAATTTATATGTTAACATTTGGAGCTCATTTTCAGATTCTGCTAAAAGTACAACATCGTCAGCGAATAATAAAGCATTTATTTTATCTTACTCAGAATAGTTACTAAATCTAATTTTGTAACATGTTTTCAATATTTTATCTAAGTTCAAAGTATATGTTGTACATTTAGTAAATTTAATGAAATTTATTTATTGCGGAAAAAATATGTTTAGAAAAAGAGTAATGTGGGCTATGGAGAAAAAAAAACACGATAAGTCAACAAGCATTGTTAGGCCAAGATCCGGCTGCAAGATTATTACGTTCATCGAGTGTATGAACAAAATATATTTTTTTCATAAATTTGTGAATTACTGAATACATTTTTGCCGAGTTGCCTATTAGATTATGTTTAATTAAAATATAATTTATTTATTTATTCGAAATAATTTGATTCACTTGTTATTAAAATAAATTATAATCCAGTTCGCAGAAATCGATGTATAGAGCTTGAAAAGTTTTGGTTGCCATTGCAAACTTGGCCGAAACCTCCTCGCGGCTACAGCAGGCTGTGACACCAATGAGTAATAAAATGGCGGTAAGTACTTATTTATTGTTTCAAATAAAGTTCAGTTAATTTAAAATGCAGTGATTTGTTTCGCGTAATGTATATTAACACCACCTTTTGGGTATATTTTGGTATATACATTGTACATAAAGGGCAGTGGTTTTACTTCCCGCTACGAGGAGGTTTGTAGCGCACTGCCTTAACCACTACGCTACGGCATGCCCCCGAGTATTTTATTTAATGAAATTATGTAACAAATATTGTATACTACTATTATTCTACCAGTTATATTATATGGATGCGAAACATGGACTCTTACTTTAAGGAAGATAAGGAGATTACAAGTATTTGAAAATTAAGTTCTTAGGAAACATTTTGGACCAAAGAGAGATGAACACACAGGTGAATGGAGAAGACTACATAACAATGAACTACGTGATATTTATAGGAAGCCAGATATAATAAGAACAATTAAGTCTTGTAGACTGCGATGGGCAGGACAAGTGGCACGAATGGGGAATGAAAGACGTGTATGGAAGCTTCTTGTAGCAAAACCAGAGGGAAAACGACCAGTTTATAGACCAAGAATGAGGTGGGAGAATAACATTAACTATGATTTGAGGAAGAAGATTATACAGGGAATGATTGGAAAACATTAGCTCGGGATAGGGATGTATGGAGAGTTTATGTCAGCGCGGCCATGAACCTACGGGTTCGATAGTGCCAGTGAGTTAGTTAGTTATACATAAAGGGCAGTGGTTTTACTTACAGCACGAGGTAGGTAATAAGAAGCGAAGAATACAGACCCACTCAATGAGAAGACATCCGCAGAGCTAAACCCTTTGTACAACTTATACAAGATCAGTACCAGTTAAAATGCAGAAGATGAAAGATTGTTTCTGAAAGGCCTCCATATTGGAACTATTTAATAATTTAGTTGAGGACGACTGACTTACCAGGTACCAATATTAGCTTGTCTTGTAAACCCATGTTTCCCTTAACAGAGATTTAGGCACTCTCCCCCTACAGAGAAGAATTTGAACCATACTAATTTAGTTACACTTGTTTTCGTATAGATGTCCTTTGTGTGGTCCGTGGTCAGCGTTCCGCCTCATACTGACATCTAGGAAACCAAGGTAGTACTAGGACGGGAAAATTCGGTAAATTTTGCTTAGAGGCCTTTCATTCAGGCTTAAGGATCTTTTACGAGCCTGAAAATCTTCAGACTCGGGACCCACGGCTTAAAGTCCCTCCCGGAGGACTTGCTCATTGGATTTTTCCATCCTAAAAAATCCATCGACCCCGGCCGGGTTTGAACCCACGACCCTCGGAACCAGAGGCAATGAGCATAACCTCTAGTCCACCGCTGCCGACTACCAATTATATATGTAATATCTTATAACATAACCTGTCCACCGCTGTGGTCTCGAGGTAGCGTGCTGCCTTGTCACGCAGCGGGCCCGGGTTCGATTCCCGGTCGGGGCAGTTTTTCTGGGTGAGGTTTTTATCGGGGGTTTTCTTCACCTGCAAGACAAATGTCAGGAAAACTTTAAGGCCCAAACGGTCCCCGAAATCATATGGCCATCATCCTTATTATTATCATCCTTATCATTATCATCATCATCCTTCACCGGTGTGGAAAGCAACGGGAATCTACCACACCTTCACAATTCCCTAGTAAAGCTGCAAGCATAGCATGAAAATGCTATGATTGCAGTGAAGGACCTGCCTTTGGGCAGAATTACTATGGATGGATGGATGGATGGATAACATAACCTCAAAGGAGCTTTAATATGAATTTTAAACGTGTTGATTGTAGGTAATATGTAATATTACAGTATAGTTATTTAGGTTGGCAACTCTGAAATTTAGAAAACTGAACTTTCAATCATGGTCGGCATTGCTGTAAGTAAGACAGAATCCACTATCGTGCAAAAACATACATTGTTAACCCCAATAAGTAACCATGTCATTTAAAATATGCTGAAGTATTTAGTTACAGTTTTTTTAAGTTATAAATCTCAGAACTAGAAAACATTCCTTGTTCACAAACATGCGATGTTCTCAAATAAATCCAGTCACCCATAACTCAAGTTCGCATTCAAAATCTTGTAGATCCGTGAAACGTTTTTATTCCGCTCGAAGATGGCAGCTTGCTCTTCGGGCTGCACTTCCTCCCTCATTTATATTCTTCCCTGTCCGTCCTATCCTCGACACAAGATGTCCTCTTTCATCAACCGAATCTAAGTTAATGGAGCATGTGTTGTAATAGTTTTTTTTCTTGGGTCGTGTCCTTGTAATTCTATGTAGGAGGAAGAAAATAAATGACACTCTCGCATTTATTTTCAACATAACATTTCTAGTTTCATTTCCTCTAGTTTCATTTACTCTCGTCAACAAGTTTACATTATAAGGCGGAAATACGTTTTTTTGTACTTAAATTGTCTGCCAATTTCAGTTTTTATCTGCGCATTTTACTTAAAAAGAAGTTCAATTAAACAAATGATGAATTATTTTCTCTATCTTCGGGTTTTTGCAGCTGCTGCCGTCTTCCCGTGCCAAACCTCCAAAGCTACGATCTTGGACATCTTCAATGCTTAACCCTCTTGCTTGCATTAATGTCTTCATGTTTTCCTTCCATGTTAACTTCAGTCTCTCTCTCTTCCTCCTTCTGGTCGGATGCCATTGATATAGTTGCTTTGGCCATCGCTCATCTTCCATTCTTAAAACATGTCCTAACCACTTTAATTCCTTCTCCTCAATTCTTTCAATTATGCTTTCTTCTGCTTCCATTATATTTCTAATTTCCATATTTGTGATATGTTCTAATTTTGACTTTCTTGCACTTCTGCGTAAATAATCCATTTCTAGAGCTATTAGTCTATTTATTTTAAAAATACAATAAGCTGGCTTCCTATAAATACCATGTAGTTCATTGTTATGTAGTCCTCTCCATTCACCTGTCTGTTAATTTCTCTTAGGTCTAAAAATTATCCTAAGAATAAAGTTCTCAGGAAAATTTTTGGACAAAAGAGAGGTGAACAGACAGGCGAATGGAGAAGACTAGGTAACAATGAACTACGTGGTCTTTATAGGCAGTCAGATATAATAACAGTTAAGCCTGTAGACTGCGATAGCCAGGATATATGGCACGAATGGGAATGAAATATGTGCATGGAAGCTTCGTGCAGGAGAATCAGAGGGAAAATGCCCAGGTGGTAGACCAAGAATGAGGTGGGAGAATAATATTAACTACGATTTGAGGGAAGTGGATTATACAGGGCATGATTGGAAAACATTTCCTCAGGATAGGGACGTATGTAGAACTTATGTCCGCGCGCCGCAAACCTATGGGTTCGATAGTGCCAGTGAGTTAGTTACATATCATATTACTGTTATAAGAACAGAACTTAATATATTTAATCTCTGTGAAAGAATAAAATATTGTCAAAATGCTTATCTTCAGCACGTATTATGAATGAATAAAACAGTGCATACCAAGAAGAATGTATAATTATAAACCAAAAGGGAGAAGAATTTTGGAAGACCATTGAAGAGATGGAAGAACCGATTCGACCTATAATGAGATCGGAACAGGCCATTGGGCTTAATCCTTGTTGTTGATGATGATCATCATCGTCCTTTCAAGTATTAGGCCCAGTGGCCCGTTACGGTCTCCCGCCATCTCCGAAAAGGTCGACCCACAGTCTTCTGCCTCGAGGAATGTAGTGAAGAATTTGTTTTGGTATTCTGTGACGATCCATGCGCTGAATATGGGCTAGCCAATTGTTTCTATATTCTTGGAGGTATTCAGATATAGGTACGATGTTTAACTCTCTGGCTATTGTTGAATTTCTTTGGTGGTCTAGAAGGCTATAACCTGCAGTTCGTCGCAGAAATTTCATCTCCGTGGCTGTAATATGACGATCATCCTGAGTTCTGGTGGTCCAAGCTTCACTGCCATAACAGATTATGGGTCTAGCGAGAAATTTATAGATTTTCATTCTTGTGTGTATCTGCATTTTTGATGGTTTAAAAACTTGGTTGATAATTCTTAAAGCTTTATTATAGTTTTGTATTTTGTCGTTGATGATGATGATTATTATTATTATTATTATTATTATTATTATTAAATATTTAGGAAATGTCCATGTATTCTTACATATTAGACCTAAAATTATTACTTAAATATGTATATAACTTGGATGTTAGTTTATATATATATATATATATATATATATATATATATATATATATAAATGTGTGTGAGTCTGAATGGCTGCTTGTCTGTCCTTTATGAACTCAAAAACTACTTGACCGATTGGAATGAGATTATTTTTTCAAATATTTAGAGAAAAATTTCTGGGACAATTAACGTATAAAGTAACTTACTGCCTTTCTTATGATTATGGCTATACAAAGTTTATATGTAAATAATAAAATTGTAATAGACAGGGGTTTTAAATCTAAACAACAAAAAATGGTAATAATAAATCGTGGTGTCAGACAAGGGTGTCCTTTATCACCTTCTCTTTTTAATTCATATATAGACGAGATTATGTTAAAGTGGCAGATTAATTTAAATAAACATTTTAAAATAAATAATAAACTGTTGGATACAATATTATTTGCCGATGATCAAGAAGTGATTTCCAGTTCAGAAGATGATCTACAAAGAGCTATTTTGGGGAAAAAGTAAGTGCCAATTACAATTTAAAAATTTCAAAGAATAAAACAAAAATGTTAGCATTTAAAGGACATGATACCTTAAGAGCAAAAATAGTAATTGATAGGCCCTAATAATATTTTAGAGCAAGTGAACAGTTTTAAATATCTAGGTTTCAATTTATCATATGTTAAAACTCCAGATATTAATGACAACATAAATAAATTTAATCTAATGTGTGGCACTATTAAAAGAACCCTTAAAAACACAAGAAAAGAAACAAAAATTAAATTTTATAAAGTAATGGCTGTTCCTGTATTGATGTATGGATCAGAATGTTGGACGATCACTAAAAGACAAGAACAAAGATTAGAAGTAGCTGAGATGCGATTTTTAAGAAATATAGCAGGATATACTCTGCTGGATAAGAAAAGGAATGAAGATATAAGAAAGGAACTAAATATTTTCAAACTTACAGACCGAATAATTAAATATAGGAACGACTGGAAAGAATATATTGATAGAATGCCAGAAGAAAGATTTCCAAAATTATTGCTAAATTATAAACTGCACGGAAGGAGAAATGTTGGTCGCCCACACAGAAGATGGTCTAAACAATTTTAACAATTCTAGCTTTCATGAAACCGGAACGAGCCAACAGGCTTAATCCCTGGATGATGATGATGATGATGATGATGATGAACTTATTACCCTATGTGCTATAATGCCGGACTCAAAAAAGGGCATCGGTGCACTAAAAAAGTCGCTTTTCGGACTCTGAAAAGGCTTACGCTGCCTAAACCATAACAAATACACAAAATTAATGTACACAGAATTGAATATCTGAAAAAATCTACAAAAAAGTCCCCGACAGCATTTGCCAATCTTTTACGGATAAATCACAACAACCATTTTTATCTTCCAGCTCATTAATGCCAAGAAGATCGGGATGAGTAGATTGCAAGTACAGCAGTGCACGGCGGGTATTTTTTTCGAACAACTCACAATAACCATTTATTTATTTCAGCTCACTGATGCCAAGAGGATCGGGATAAGTAAATTCCCGGTCAGTGCCAGACAACACTGACCAACATGATTTTTGTCTCATGAGTACCAATAGTTGTACTTAATGCAGTTTTTATCGTGTTTTCAAATATGTATTCGGAATTTCTCCACCACCCACAGTTTTTTTATTTCAATTTCAATTAACGTATTTAATTTTTTTTTAATAAACCTAGATTTCTTCCTGGAAAATCTTGGCGCAGTGAGCGATGAGCACGGGGAACACTTTCATCAGGAGATTTCAGCTGTGGAAAAGATATATCAAGCCAAATGGAATCCTAATATACTGGCCGATTATTGTTGGACCATCAAGAGGGATGCTCCACAGGCGAAATATAGCAGAAAATAGTAATTTCTTACTTTCTAGGCGAGTCCGAATGTTCGAATATTGTGTAGTTATACGAATGTAGAAAATATTTAAGTGTTTCAAATTAAATGCCTGTTCTCTCGGAAACCTTGCGTGATGGAGAAAAATCGATATCATATTTGAATTCAGGAGAACAAATACTATCCGAATCACATATTTTTCTTTCTGAGACAAAAAAAAAGTTTATTTTTTGTTGCTCAGTGTAATCAGCTCGGGGTATCTAAAAATAATTACGACATAGATAAATAGATCGTCGGTTGATTAATGTCTTTGACATCGTCCGATTCCTAATAGCAAATTTTGTCGGTCCATCCAATCTCCTGGTTGTAGATGTTTCTACTTCATGTATAAATATATTCCCTGACTCCAGAAGGTTTTAGGTCTTCCTCCTCCTCGTCTTCCCTCAGGTTTCCATTCCAAAACAGATTTTGGTAGCCGATCCTCTTCCATTCGCTGGACATGTCCATACCATTTTAATTGCTGAGTTTTAGTATAATCTAAAATAGTGTCTTCAATCTTCATTTTCTCCATTATAACTAAGTTTCAAATCTTTTCTCTTCTTGAAATTCTTGCTGCCCTTCATATAAAATCCATTTCCGATAGATTTGTTAACTTAATTACGACATAAATATATACCAATGGTCACCCCTGGAAGAAATAAACGTGGCAGACCAAAATGGAAATGGAAAACCTACGTCAGAACTATAATGGATCATAGGAATTTGAAAGAGGGAGATTGGAATGATAGAGATAAATGGAAACTGAACACAGCAAACCTATAAGTGGGGGAAAGCCGAAGAAGAAGAAGAAGAAGAAGAAGACTTATTCAACAAAGCATTAAAACACGTTTAATTTATTTAGGCGTAGCAGCGCACGCCGGGTATTATCTGGTGTTACATAAATATCCTAGCCTTCTAATTAGAATGCCAGATTAAAAACATTTTAAAAACAAAGCCAGAAGGAAGATGGCAAAGGGGAAGGCTCATATTAAGATGGATGGATGACATAGAAAACGACCTCAGAAAATTGGGAGTGAAAAGAAGAAAACAAACAGCCATATAAAGAGCTGCCTGCACAGATTGTTAAAGAGGCTATGGTCAAACTGGAAGGGTTGTTATGCCAAATGAAGGAGAAAGAGTTATATTATAGTAGTTGAACGTAAAGATAGTTCCGGGATGATGGGGTATCTTGAATGGAAACCGAAAACAAATATCGTTGAATACACAGTGTTTTGACTCGGTGCCAGTTCTCACTGAACGACTCGGGACTTCAGGGTTGACAGTCCGTTCTATCTCCATTGAGAAGTTTTGGCAACGTTTTTACGTCCCTCAACATAGTCATTCTTACAGTTTTATTTATTCTTTAAAAATAATTTATTCCGTGCAATATAAAAGGCACACTGCAATGTGCATTTGGGATCCATGATCCTCTAGTCATAAATACCTCAGGTATTCTATGGCACTTATCAGTCAGCGTAAGTTTAAATAAAAAACAAATTATTGCACCACTAAGTGAACAATTTACTCACTATTAATTTTCGACTATTTTTTCTAATAAAGCGTGTTGTTTCAGTTTTTTTTAAACAATTTTTTTAATTTTTAGTTTAATTGATTGTCATAAACTGGAATCCCATGCAAATTTAATTGCTTAATACTCTTCTAAAAAAATCTTCCGGCCTGGATTTGAACCAGCGGCCTATGGATTACTGAAATTATATACCACTAACTCCACCGCTCTACCAACTGAGCTCTTACAACGATTGACTAAAAAGTCGATAACCTATTACACCGGTCTTTATTTTTTTCTTTTCTGATGATTCTGGCCAGGATTTAAAAAAATACGAAATTATTGTATTGTCATGGGTCCTTTACGAGTATACAAAGTTTCAAGTCGATCTAATGTTTTTAAGTAGGTGAAAATTGCGTTCAAAGATTCCGTTACATAGATACAGGTCCGTTACATAGCCAGATACAGGTCAAGTTAATATAAAGCTTCTTCTTCTTCTTAAACTTAATTTGTAGGATTTTCATCCTGTTTATTTCCAAAATCACTCCTCGGAGGAAGACGTAGGCCTACTGGATGTGCATTCACTGTCTATCCATCTCTTGGCAGGTCTCCCTCTTGTTCTTCTCCCGTCCATTGGTCTTTTTGCAAGCCGGTTTTCTTCCATTCCGTCTTTGATTCGAGGCTTGATCCTTGGGACTGCGAGCAATGTATAAGATACACCTTGAAGTGGGTTGCTAGCCCGTTTTTATGGTGGGTTTATTATTCGGGGTTTCCTCCCTAGGCCGATTGCCTTCACCCAGCTCCAGAGTTCAGCCTGCCCCGTTTTATTTCAGAGTTGTCTCTCCTAGATGGGTTGTCTTGCAGGACTAATGAACCCCATCCGCCCGTTTAATATAAAGCGTGTAAAAATATATAATTTAACATTGTTATAACCTCAACGGTATAAAACTTAAAAAAGTATAGATTAATTCAAATGTCGAAATAAAATGTATTTAATTCATAAAACGTTTTAATACAAATATCACGAAAAAAATTGCGTAATTGAAGACGCGAACCTGCGATCTTCACTAACAGAAACAGCGACCGCAAGCTTTACCGCTGACCTATCAGGACACGTAGGAGAGTCTTCAGTTTATGCCACATAACACAGTAGCTCAGGGACTGCACAATTATGACTAGTTTCCTAATTTAAACCCAGCGCTGTGACGAGTATGACTTGGAAGAAATGTGCGTTCAAGAGATGACTTATTTTTTTATCGAAGGGTGTACATGTTCGCAGGGAATTAAAAGAAACTTGTAATATCAAAACGCCCAACAAAAAAGAGTAAAAGGCTTAAAAATGTTTTAAGAATGTGAAGTGTACAGTTCAATACAAGGTGCACAGGTTTTTATTTTATTACTGTGTGTACACTTATTTTAATTTAAATGTTTGATTTGAATTAATTTGTTGAATATTAACAATTATAATATAATTAGTTTTCGACATATCATTGCAAATGTTAATACAACCTGCAACATTAAAAATTAAAATGATTGTTGTGCATTAATTTATCGGTTTGTAACAAACAGCTGACAGAGTTCGCCTGCACTCTTACACGTGCTACGCGGAGTAATACATTCGGGAATTAAATGTCAAAGTGGGCTTCTTATACTAGACAGAGAATAGTTACCGAGCTAGGGCAATAAACTATTTATTGTATTGTATTGTAAGCACATGTTTTCCCTTTACAGAGATTTAGGCGCTCTCCCCCTACAGGGAAGAATTTGAACGATCCTAATTTAGTTAGACTAGTTTTCGTATAGACATAATTTTTGAGTGGTCCGTGGTCAGCGTTCCGCCTCATACTGACATCTAGGAAACCAAGATAGTACTAGGACGGGAAAATTCGGTAAATTTTGCTTAGGGGCCTTTTCATTCAGGATTAAGGATTTTTTACGAGCCTGAAAATCTTCAGACTCGGGACCCACGGCTTAAAATCCCTCCCCGAGGACTTGCTCCTTGGATTTTTCCGTCCTAAAAAATCAACCGACCCCGGCCGAGTTTGAACCCGCGACCCTCGGGACCAGAGGCAAGGAGCATAACCACTTTTCCACCGCGATACCAATTAAAATAGTGTCCCAGTGATATTTACAAATCATCAAAATCTACTGTCATTAAAAATACTGCCCCAACATGTACGCCACAGAGATATAGATGTGTAAGAACACGATAGAAAGATAAGTTTTCTGCATGAAACCGGAATGAAACTTTTGCAGTTCAATCCGTGAAGAAGATGATTGGAAAGCAATAGATCAAGAAATGAATGTATAGAAAGCTTATGTCCGCGGAGCCATAAAGCTCTGGATTCGAAAGTGTCAGACACTCGTAAAACTATACTTAACTATAAATATGAGAACTTATTTAATAATGCAGAGCATTTTTAATATTGATATTATATTCGGCGTCCTGTTGCGCCACCATAAAGCTATCAGATGACGCGTCCCCCGGGAGTTGGGCGGTCGTCACGACTTATAACCCGGATCGACGTTCCTCTCGAACACCCACATGAATATTTGATTTTGAGGTGAAGAAAAAAAAAATTGAAGAGTCACAAGACAAATAATATCGTGTCGCTTTCTGAATACACCTCTCAAATACTCAGCCGCAGACGTACATACTGCAGATATGCAAAAAAAAATATTGGACTTACTAAATATTTAAGATTCCACTTGTTTCTCAAGTTTCATGACGTCTTTCTCGATGTCCATAATAAACTTTTGTCGCATATTCAGTCAAATATAATAATAATAATAATAATAATAATAATCATCATCATCATAATAATAATAATAATAACTGTATTGTAATTGTAAGGGGCACGCCGTAGCGTAGTGGTTAAGGCACTGAGCTACAAGCCGGAGGGTCGAGGGTTCAAGTCCCGTTGGGGTCAGGATTTTTAAACTGACCCAAACCCTCTGGCGGCACTATGGCCCTGGGGTCGACTCAGCCTCTAACTGAAATGAGTACCAGACGCTTGTTCTGGGGTAAAGGCGGCCGTCACGCAGGGCTGACAACCCGGCTGACATCAAGTGCCGATTGTCAAGAAAAAGTGGGAGCCTTAACCTCCTACTACCCCAAGGGCCTCCTGAGGCCTGTTGTGTGATCACTTTTTATTGTAATTGTAAGCCCATGTTTTTCCTTTACAGATATTTAGGCGCTCTCCCCCTACAGGGAAGAATTTGAACCATACTAATTTAGTTACACTTGTTTTCGTATAGATGTCATTTTTGAGTGGTCCGTGGTCAGCGTTCCGCCTCATACTGACATCTAGGAAACCAAGGTACTACTAGGACGGGAAAATTCGGTAAATTTTGTTTAGAGGCCTTTTCATTCAGGCTTAAGCATTTTTTACGAGCCTGAAAATCTTCAGACTCGGGAACCACGGCTTAAAGTTCCTCCCGGTGTCCTAAATAATCCATTGACCCCGGCCGGGTTTGAACCCGCGACCCTCGGGACCTGAGGCAAGGAGCATGACCACTAGTCCACTGCGACCGACTAATAATAATAATAATAATAATAATAATAATAATAATAATAATAATAATAATAATGAATACTGGTCAACATGATTTTTGTCTCATGAGTACCAATAGTTGTACTTAATGCAGTATTTTATCGTGTTTTCAAATATGTATTCGGAATTTCTCCATCACCCACAGTTTTTTTATTTCAATTTCAATTAATTGATTTAAATAATTATTTTTTAATAAACGTTTTTTCGTCCATTTGTCCATTGTAAACTAAAACCAAATGAGCTAACTCAGGAGATTTCAGCTATGGAAAAAAGATATCAAGGCAAATGGAATCCTAATATGCTGGTTATGGTTGGACCATCAAGAGAGATGCTCCACAGGCGAAATATAGCAGAAAATCGTCATTTCTTACTTTCTAGTTGAGTCCGAATGTTCGAATATTGTGTAGTTACGAATGTAGAAAATATTAAAGTGTTTGACATTATAATTGCCTGTCTCTCGGAAACCTTGCGTGATGGAGAAAAACAGATATCGTATTTGATTTCAGGAGAAAAAATACTATCAGAATCACATATTTTTCTTTCTGAAACAAAAAAAAAGTTTATTTTTTGTTGTTCAGTGTAATAGATTGAAGTTTTATAAATGAATTTTCGCAGATGATGTAGCATTAGTACCACCCTCACAGGACAAATTACAATATTCAGTATATAATTTTAACAAATTAGCCATCAAATACAACATGAAAATCAATACAGAGAAAACAAAAGTAATGGCTATTTTCAAGGAAAATACCCTGTACGTAGCAAAATTTCTATAGATTCAAAAATACTGGAAGGAGTAAATTCATTTACCTACGTTGGATATACATTAACATATTTCGATGAAATAGACACAGCAAATAAAATTATTAATTGTAATAAAACCATAGGAATAATAAATTCAGTAATGAAACCTTCGCTGGTCCAGACAGATACCAGATCCAACAGAGAAGAGATCTCTGGGCCGTACAAGGAAACGCTGGATACAAAAAGACAACATGAAAGCAGAATAACGGCTTGTGAAATGAGATTCATGCGCAGAACAGCGGGTTACAACAGACGGGATAGGAAAAGGAACACCGATATCTTACAAGAATTGAAAACTACGCCAATTTTGGAATATAGTACCAAACTAAATTGGAAACACCATCTTGAAAGAATGAGTTCAAAATCGGATTTCCAAAGCTGTTTATAATTATATACCAAGAGGACGAAGATCACTGGGCCGTCCTATGAAACGCTGGAGGGAAAATTTTATATAGGATCGTAACATTTATTAGGAAAGGTGCACTCAGTTGAGCATTAATGGGGGACAGGACACACACCCAGACCCAAGGTAGAGATTTAAAATCCCTTACCCCGCCGGGAATCGAACCCGGGTCGCCGGAGTGGAAGTAGGATCGTAACATGCCTTGGCCTAATACTTGGAAGGCAGAAGAAGAAGACTTCTTTAATAACAATTACGAGTATGATATTGATGATAAAAATGGCCAGTTGATGTTCGGAAACTATTTGGGCCATATAGTTTCTTGGCATTTGTTTTAAAGGTGAACAAAAGCTCCGAGAGATCTCTCCCGGGAAACTTATTCCGACCGAGGATTGAACTCTGGCCCGCTGCATGACAATACAGCACGCTACCTCGAGACCACAGCGATGGACTTGCCAGTAATAACTTTAAATGTATCTCATTGTACCAAATGTGATATTAAGAGCGAATGGCATTTGATTTATGACTCTGCAGTTGAAATATCAGAGTAATTTACTGCTGATTGAAGCAATTGAGCTCTTGAAATGTCAGCAGTTCGGCCAGCTCGTGCGGTCTGCGTATATTATCTAACATAATTCCATTAATTTCACGCACCCGATTCCTGACACATGGCATTACATTAGGAAATGTTGCTACGAACAATCACATATATATTCCTTTATGCCCTTTTCCAATTAGTCTTTAAGTATACTTACACACTGGCACTATCGAACCCATAGGTTCATGGCCGCGCGGACATAAGCTCTCCATACATTCCTATCCTGAGCTAATGCTTTTCCAATCATTCCCTGTATAATCTAACTCCCTCAAATCATAGTTAATGTTATTCTCCCACCTCATTCTTAGTCTACCAACTGGGCGTTTTCCCTCTGGTTTTCCTATAAGAAGCTTCCGTGCACGTCTTTCATTCCCCATATGTGCCACATGTCCTGCCCATCGCAGTCTACGATACTTAACTGTTCTTATTATATCTGGCTTCCTATAAAGACCATGTAGTTCATTGTTATGTAGTCTGCTTCATTCACCTGTCTGTTCATCTCTCTTTGGTCCAAATTTTTTCCTCAGAACTTTATTCTCAAATAGGGTAATCTCCTTTCCTCCCTTAAAGTAAGAGTCCATTTTTCGCATCCATATAATATAACTGGTAGAATAATAGTTTCATATTTTTTTCAGTTTAACGTTTTTTGAAAGGAGTTGGGACATCAAGAGTCTCTGTAATGTATAATAGCACGCATTTCCAGAATTGAGCCTATGTTTAATTTCTTTGTGTATCTCATTCCTATTTGTGATTATTGTTCCTAGGTATTTGAATTCAGCCACTTCCTCAAAATTTCCCTCATTTTTTGTTAACTGCCCATTTCCATTATATAATGTATTCCTACGTGTGTCCATATAATTTAGTTTTATTGATATTTACTTCCCGGTTGTCAGCCCTGCGTGACGGCCGCCTTTACCGTCAGAGTTTATGTCTGGTACTCATTTCCGTTAGGGCAGGGACATGGTGCCGCCAGAAAGTTTGGGTCAGTTTAAAAATCCTGACCCAACCGGGACTCGAACCCTCGACCTTCCGGCTTGTAGCGCAGTGCCTTGACCACTACGCTACGGCGTGCCCCCAAATAAATGAGATGAATATTAGTTATTCAATAGTAGATTATATAAGATATAAGCAATTAAATTGGTATGGGCACGTACAACGAATGCAAGAAGAAAGGTTGCCCAGGAAAACATTGGAATGGTGTCCACCTGGAAGGAGGAGGAAAGGAAGACCTCTAAACTCGTGGATGCAAGAAATAAGAACTGGAATGAGAACAAGAGGACTTGGAGAGCATGGAGTGGATGGATAGAGACGAGTGGAAAATAACTTTAGGCACAGAAATATGTGTAAACATTAACAATCTGTATCTATCTACCTATCTATCTATCTTCGGGTTTTTACAGCTGCTGCAGTCTTCCCCGTGTCAGACCTCCAGAGCTACGGTCTTGGGCATCTTCGATGCTTAGCCCTCTATCTTGCATTACTGTTTTTTCATGTTTTCCTTCCATGTTAACTTTGGTCTCCCTATTTTATTCTTTCTGGTCGGATGCCATTGATATAGTTGCTTCGGCCATTGCTCTTCTTCCATTCTTAAACATGTCCTAACCACTTTAATTCCTTCTCCTCAATTCTTTCAATTATGCTTTCTTCTGCTTCCATTATGTTTCCAATTTCCTTATTTGTGACATGTTCTAATTTTGACTTTCTGGCACTTCTGTGTAAATAATCCATTTCTAGAGCTATTAGTCTATTTTTGTAGTACTTATTGATTGTCCATACCTCACTTCCATACATTGCAACAGATTCCACCAATGTTTTACCAATTTTTTGTGTATTTCCAAATATGCTTATCCCACCATATGGAATTTAACGATGATATTATTTTGTACTCAATTCAATTCTATGTTTTATGTTCTCTTTGGCTATACCTTCAATGTTATCCATAAGTATTCCCAAATATTAGGTTTGTTTCAATTGCTGTATTTGGATTCCTTCTTCCAATCTCTATATAAATAAATAAATGAGATATCAAATGGCTATAAAAGTGATTTAGATATGGTGTGTAGAAGTTTGCATAGCGTGAAGTGCTGAAGGCTGTCAGAATGAAGATGATGGGGGCTTGAGAACTTTTCGTTCAAGTTTTGTTTTAAATAGAAATAACTTAGTTTCGTGACTTCATTCAACGACTACCGCATAAAAAAAAGAAGCGAGTTTTAATGCAGTGTTTGTTGATTTATGTGTTTTGAGTCTCTCTCGGTCTGTTAACAAAACTAAAATATTATATCTTTATAATTATAATTCTTCTGATTTATTAAATGTATCTGAATAATTTATTATTACGTCATATACAAAGAATATTTAAAATTTAACTTCCTTGAATCTAATTTAGTTATGTTTAACTTATATTTTATAAACTCAGCTAACTGAATTATCCTACATTGTAAGGCTGTCCAAATGGTGGCTCATTTTAAAGAGCTTGCGAAGTTCTCGCTTAATTTGATGTTATTTAATGTTATTTTTTCCAGCACTTGTTTAAAAGGAGAAGGATATACAGAGATTTAGATCTGCTGAAATGAGATACCTTCGAAGGACTACAGGATACACACTACTAGATCATAAAAAAAGAGATATTAGAAGAATTACACATGGAATCTTTATAAAACAAAATTTCTGATTATAAATTAAGATGGATGCAACACGTTCATCGAATGGAAGATCACAGGATACCCAAACAAATGTTAAACTATCAACCTGCAGGAAGAAGAAGACCAGGCCGTCCACTCAAAAGACTTCTGGATGGTGTTTCTCTTGAGGCCGAAACAGGTCAACAAATGGCCTAAATTCGTGAATGTACTATGATGATGTCTTATCTTTTTACACATCAAGAATCTATTTTTTTTTTCTTTTCAAATGCCCCAGGTTTGTCTTTCGACATTCCTGGTTTCTCTCCTGGCATGGCGTACTTGTAACCCACTTCTGAGGTTGGGGCGCCTGGAAGGCGGGGTTACGTTGCCCCGATGATATGATGGGTGATGATGATAATGGTGCGCCAGGAGAGTCCCTAATCCTAAGCTTAACCTAAGATGAATATGAATGATGATGATTGCGATGGCCATATGATTTCGGGGACCGTTTGGGCCTAAACGTTTTCCTGACATTTGTCTTACAGGTGAGGAAAACCCCGATAAAAACATCACCCAGAAAAACTGTCCCGACCGGGAATCGAACCCGGGCCCGCTGCGTGACAATGCAGCACGCTACCCCGAGACCGCACCGGTGGACATCTAAAATTATTAGTTACTATGGAAGTTGAAGAAATGTCCCTTTTTATTTTACATCTGAAAGCGAGGGCCAACATAATATAAATACTTTTTGGATCATTGCATCCATAGTAATTATACCCGAGGGCAGGTCTTTCACTGCAATCATAGCATTTTCATGCTATGCTTTGCAGCTTTACTAGGGAATTGTAGGTGTGGTAGCTTCCAGTTACTTTCCACACCGGTGAAGGATGATGACGATAATGATCAGGATGATGATGATAGCCGGATGATTTTCGGGACCGTTGGGCCCTAAGCTTCCTGAAATTTATCTAATAGGTGAGGAAAACCCTCGAAAAAACCTCACCCAGGAGCCTGTCCCGACAGGGAATCGAACCAGGGCCCGCTGCGTGACAACGCAGCACTCTACCTCAGGGGTGGACTTTTGGGTCATTTTAAGCCAGAAAATGTGGGTTTTATTTGTCTTTTTTGTCCTTTTTTGAACATTTTATGGTTTATTGGTCCTTTTTTTGCCTTTTTTTAGGTTTTGACGGTTTGTTTTTGTAATCTTACCTTATTTTTAATATATTTAGGCCTATACCATTTGTGTAATTTAAGAATCTGCAGAGTCTAGTCTCAATTCCAAAGTCTTTTAAAAACGCTATCTAGTTTTACTTTCCAAAGACTGTTCATATTCCATACACTTTTGTTCCACGAGAAACTATTGAATCCTCACAAAATACCCAGTTTTTTCAACCACCAGCCTACTGACAGCCTGAACTATTGTATTTCCACTTCAAATTTTGTAAGAACTTGCCACTTGTGAAAATTACCTTGAGGCAGTGAGGTTGTCTTTAGCCACTCTCAGTTACAGCAACACTTTTTACGTCCTTTTTCAGCTTTTTAGATATTTTGTAGGATATATTTTATATGTCCACCGCTGTGGTCTCGAGGTAGCGTGCTGCCTTGTCACGCAGCGGGCCCGGGTTCGATCCCTGGTCGGGGCAGTTTTTCTAGGTGAGGTTTTTGTAGGGGTTTTTCCTCACCTGTAAGACAAATGTCAGGAAAACTTTAAGGCCCGAACGGTCCCCGAAATCACATGGCCATCATCACCCTTATCATTATCATCTTCATCATCATCATCCTTCACCGGTGTGGAAAGTAACGGGAAGCTACCACACCTAGAATTCCCTAGTAAAGCTGCAAGCATAGCATGAACATGCTATGATTGCAGTGAAGGACCTGCCTTCTGGCAGAATTACTATGAATGGATATTTTATATAATGGAAATGGACAGCTAATGACAATGAGGGAAATTTTGAGGAAGTGGCTGAATTCAAATACCTAGGAACAGTAATCACAAATAAGAATGAGATGCACAAAGAAATTAAACATAGGCTCAATTCTGGAAATGCATGCTATTATGCATTGCAGAGACTTTTGAAGTCCCAACTCCTTTCAAAAAACGTTAAACTGAAAATATATAAAACTATTATTCTACCAGTTATATTATATGGGTGCGAAACATGGACTCTTACTCGTACTTTAAGGGAGGAGAGGAGATTACGAGTATTTGAGAATAAAGTTCTTAGGAAAATTTTTGGACCAAAGAGAGATGAACAGACAGGTGAATGGAGAAGACTACATAACAATGAACTACATGGTCTTTATAGGAAGCCAGATATAATAAGAACAGTTAAGTCTCGTAGACTGCGATAGGCAAGACATGTTGCACGTTTGGGGAATGAAAGACGTGCATGGAAGCTTCTTGTAGGAAAGCCAGAGGGAAAACGCCCAGTTGGTAGACAAAGAATGAGGTGGGAGAACAACATTAACTATGATTTGAGGGAAGTAGATTATACAGGGAATGATTGGAAAGCATTAGCTCAGGATAGGGATGTATGGAGAGCTTATGTCCGCGCGGCCATGAACCTACGGGTTCGATAGTGCCAGTGAGTAAGTAAGTAAGTATATTTAGATATTTTTAAAGGTATTTTATAATCTTTTTATAGGTCCTTAACTTCCGAGCCCCACTAATCACTATTGTCACTATAAAATACTACTCTGTCCTAAAATGTCAATATTTTTATTACACAGAAAAAAAAATAGTCACTCTTTCTAGCTAGATAACTCATTTTCACAATTTTGGAGATATATCTCTTTACGCATTCACTCGATTTTATGTTTTCAGTCTGCTTATTAATTTATGGAAAAACTAGCTTACCTTTTCAGCTGTAGGTGATCTCCAGCAGTCGCGGTGTTCTACTTGTTCCTGAAATAAATATTTTATTTGTAAATTTATTGTAGAATAAAGAAAAAACGATGAATAATTTTATATAATCAATTGATTTGGCGTTTGTTTGATGAAAATCCATATTTATTTAATTAAATAAAAATAAAACTTAAAGTTTTATATGATTTATATATTTATTATATCACTAGCAAATACCCGGCGTGCGCTCCTACGCCTGAATAAATGAAAATTAATGTTCTTTTATATTTAGTTGAATAAGAGCAAGAATAATTATAAATTTATATTTTTTAAATACCCCGTGCTGATTACCTGGCGTTGTCCAGGAATCTACTCATCCCGATCTTCTTGGCAAAAATGAGTTGAAAGACAAAAATTAATGTACTTTTTATGATTAGTTGAATAAGTAAAATGAAAAATAATTATAACTGTTGGCCTATATCGTAATTATTTTAAGATTCCCCGGTGTTGCCCGGGAATCTACTTATCTCGATCTTCTTGGCATAAATGAGCTAAAAGACAAAATTCGTTATTGTGAGTTATCCGTAAAAGAGTACCCGCAATTGGACTGGAATATACGTATTGGTCTCGATCTTCTTGGCATCAATGAAAGACTTCTTCTTCTTCTTCTTCGCGGTTTAGGCTTATTTACTATCCTGTTCCGGCTCCAAATTGCTGCTCTTTCCATCTTTCCTTTGGTCTTCCCAAACTTATTCTTCGTCGTGGTGAATAGCTAAATGCTGCTTTTGGTATTGCCAAGTGTTTTTCCAGTTTGTTCTGTATTTCTCTATTGTTGTGTTTAATTCTTCTACTTTTAGTTGTCAATGAAAGACAAAAATGGTTATTGTGAGTTATCCGTAAGAGATAAACATATTCTATGGCGGACTTTCTTGTAGAGCTTTTTGAGATATTCAATTCTGTGTACATTAATTTAGTATATTTGTTATGGTTTAGGCGGCGAAAGCCATTTAAGCGTCCAAAGAGCTACTATTTTCACGTTTTCAACTACAAAGGACAATTTTAAGGGTGTAGGAATTATAGCCTATGTTCATCCCGGGAATCTCCTGAACATTTACAAAAAGTCCCATCACAATCGGATCAACGGTGTGGCCGCGCATAAAGTACGAACAAACAAACAAATAAACATTCATTTTTATCTATTAGAAAAATTTGTAACAGCTGCTTCGGGACTTTATACCTTTTTCAGACATGATTACAAATGTCTTAAGAAGGTACAAAGTACCGAAACAGCATCATCATCATGAACAACAAGGATTAAGCGCAATGGCCTGTTCCGATCTCATTATAGGTCGAATTGGTCCTTCCATCTCTTCAATGGTCTTCCCAACATTCTTCTCCCTTTTGGTTTATAATTATACATTCTTCTTGGTGTGCGCTGTTCATCCGATCCGATTGAGGGTCTTTCCACTTTTCAGCGGTTGCCCTTTTACCAGCCGGCTGCTGGCCCTTCACATCCACATGTGTCAATCACAGAGGTAGACGATCAACAGCCAGTATAGGGGTGACATGTGGTTAGCATGTCGAGTCCCCCAGCCGTTATAGCTGGTTCCTCAACCTGGAGCCGCTACTTACTGTAGCTACAAAATTGCCTCACGATGCTGGGTGGGCACCGGTCCCATACTGGCCGAAATACCATGAGAAAATTTCTTCCCCATGGAGACTCGAACCAGCGCAAGTCCCGTAGCTCTGCGCCAAGGCTTCCTACCTTAATCGCTCGGCTACGGCGCTGTTCATTCATTCGTAATACGTGCTGAAGGTAAGCATTTTGATAATATTTTATTCTTTCACAGAGATTAAATATATTAAGATTCTTACAACAAATAATATCTCCTAATTTCATATATTTGATAACTTTTAGTTCTTGACACATAGAGTAAGAATTTTCACACTTTTTTCTCGTGATCAAAATAGGAATATGCATGTTTCAAAACAGTTCTGTTTTGTCGTCGGCTTTCCCAGACTGGTTTTATTTATGTTGCACCACCTGGATGTCGATGTCGGCTCCGTCCTGTGGTTGGCCGGGGAGCCTCCAAACAAGGTCGCCCTCCATCGGAGTGTCAGGGTTCATGGCTCTGTTTCTGTCCTTCTGAATGTGGATTTTTTCCCAAATAGTCGGCTCTTTTGTGTTTTCTGACTGTTTTAATAATTTATTTTAATTTTAATTAATTATTAAAACGGTTAGAGGGTACAAGGGAGCTGACTATTTGGGAGGGAATTTGTATTCAGAGGAACAGAGGCAGAGTTGTGAATTTTGGTGTTCCGATGGAGGGTGGCCTTGTTTGGAGGTTCTTTGGACAACCACAGGATGGAGCCGTAGTCGACGTCCAGGTGGTGCAACATAATGCAACATATATGAAACCAGTCTGGGAGGGCTGACGATGGAACGGAATTGTTTTCAAACATGTCCAAGAGCAGATCAACATTAATATTGAGGTAAGATGTCCAGACCAAAAATAATATAATTAAAATAACCTCAAAATATAACTTCCTAAAATTAAATATTAGGAATATGCAATTGCATATTACATAGGAAGAGAGAAAATATAAATCTGATATGAAATAAAATTTATTTCAGTACATGATAAGTCTGCATGTAAGTATGATATGGTTAAAGTAGGTGAAATTTAACCACTCGCCTCATATTTTTCATCTTAATTTAATTTAAACTAGTTTTGGAACTTTAGATTTCCATTCCATGAAGCAGGAATAAGAATGGATAATAAAGTGTGCATAAATAATCTTCTATTTGCTCACGATGTAATCATAATACAGAAATATGAAGACGACTTACAGAATTCAATGCATGCATTAAATGAAATATGTAAATTATACGATCTAAAGATTTCTGTAAGGAAAACGAAGATTGTGGCTTTTAGAGGAAGACATCCAGTGAGATCCAAAATTATTTTAGAAAATCAAAGTATAGAACAGGTGTCTAGTTTCAAATATTTGGGCTGTGATGTTGGCTACAATGTGGAAAGAGATATTGACTCCAAAATAAATAAATTTCAGATGGTGTGTGGAACAATACAGAGAACATTCAAAAATAAAATTAGAAAAGAAACCAAGATAAAAATGTATAATGTTATGGCAGTTCCCACAATATTGTATGGATGTGAAACTTGGGCTCCAGTGAAAACACAGAAGGATAGAATACAGATGTGCGGAGATGAGGTTCCTAAGACAAATAAAAGGATGTACAAGACTTGATAGAATAAGAAATGAGGATATAAGAGAAGAATTGAAAGTACAGCCTTTATTGGATAAAGTCACGAATTACAGACAAAAATGGATTGATCACATGGATGGAATGAGTAAGGAGAGATATCCATTGTTAGCAAGAAATTATCAAGCAAGAGGAAGACGTGATGTTGGAAGACCTAGAAGAAGTTGGGCTGATGCATTATGAAGTCGGAACGGGCAATTGCCTAATCCCTGGAGTGATGATGATGATGATGATATTTCCATTCCATCGTCAGCATCTCCACGACCATTAGAACAATGGTCGCGGAGATACTGATGATTGTTGATGGAACAAAAATCTATAGTTCTGAAGCTGATTTAAATTAAATGAGGAAGAAAAATATGAGGTGAGTGATTAAATTTTACCTATTTGAATGTACCAGATTTACAGTATTCTATACACAATTTTAATATAATTTTAATATAATTGCAAAAAGGTACAATATGGAAATCAATACAAAGAAAACTATACCTAGGAAAATTGTTTTGGATGATGAAATTATAGAACGAGTAAATGAATTTAATTATTTGGGTTAACCCTCAGGGGTCCTCACCTAGGGGATATGTGGATGGCGACCACAAGGTGCCCAACCTGAGCAAAACATTTCTTCCACTTACTTGTGTTTTGCACTCTTTTAATTTTACTTTCTAACCTCTCTTGGTTAACTCTTGTTTTTCGACCCCAACGCTATTAGGGCATCCGAGGGCTAGGGAGTCATTCCTTTCTTCCATTTTTTCTTTCCTTTATTTTCTTTTCTTCTCCAGAAAAGCCTGACCAGAGGCTATAAGATGGCAGCCCCATCACTGGTCTTGCCTTCCTTTGGCCAGCAACCAATCGAAGGGACTATTATTATGCTTTCAAGTCTTATACGAGAATTTCCCAGAAATTTTCTATAGGATCGTAACAGGCCTTGGCCTAATACTTGGAAGGGAGAAGAAGAAGAAGTTCTGTTCTTATATCTTCGTTTTTCTTTTTATCGGTCTTTTGGTATCCTGCTATTGCTCTCAACATCTTCATTTCAGCAGCCTCTATTTGTTTTACTATCTGCCTTTGTTAATGTCCAGGTTTCACATCCATACCGAAACAGCTGTTACAAATTTATACTGTAATAAATATTAAAATCATATCAAACTTTAAGTTTTATTTTCATTTAATTAAATAATAATTTTATATGTGAGGAACATACATTATTGCTGAAGCATGTTTATTTGAAAAGATATGAATACACTAATGGTGACATGTTATAGAGCAGTAGTAGGATTTAAGATGTCGTTGTATGCCACTTGGTAGTTTCCGAGAAAATCGCGGATAACTAATTTAGCTTCAGCAATGAATCCTGTTTATTTGTAGAGATATAGATACGCCAATGGTGTAATATTATAAGGCAGTCAGTGTAGTGCCAGGATGTAAAATTTCGTTGAATTCCATTTTGTAGTTTCCGAGAAAATAGCACAAAACATTATCCCAGGATAAGAATGAATGGATAGCTTATGCCCTTTCTGCCAGGTTCGATACTGCCAGCGAGTAGTTAGTTAGATGGTGACACATTTTAGAAAGGAATGTCTGGTTTTGTACAGATTGCGCGCCAGTATATTTTACATTGGCTATGCATTACGTAGTGCATTGCATTGATTTTCAAGTTTCGTGGAATTACGATAAGTTGACCTCGAATTCAAAGGCAACTCCCCAATTTTGAATAGTCCGAGATCCGGCTGCAAGATTACTATGTTCATCGAGTGTATGAACAACATAATTTGTTTTCATAAAATTGTGAATGACTGAATACATTTTTACCGAGTTGCCTATTAAAATTCGGCCGCCAGTATTTTTAATTAAAATATAATTTATTAATATATTCGAAATAATAATGACAGAAATTTAGATAAACACACTAAATTACAAAGATTCAATTATCTATGTGGCACAATCAAACGCTATTTATAGAATATGACTAGAAAATAAACTATTTTGAAGTTTTACAAAGTATTGGCAGTTCCATCTCTTATCTATGGATGTGAAACCTGGACATTAACAAAGGCAGATAGTAAACAAATAGAGGCTCCTGAAATGAAGATGTCGAGAGCAATAGCAGGATACCAAAGGACCGATAAAAAGAAAAAACGAAGATATAAGAACAGAATATATTTAATCTCTGTGAAAGAATAAAATATTATCAAAATGCTTATCTTCAGCACGTATTACGAATGAATGAACAGCGCATACCAAGAAGAATGTGTAATTATAAACCAAAAGGGAGAAGAATGTTGGGAAGACCATTGAAGATATGGAAGGACCAATTCGACCTATAATGAGATCGGAACAGGCCATTGGGCTTAATCCTTGTTGTTGATGATGATGATGATGATGGTGATATTTGAAATAATTTGATTCACTTGTTATTAAAATAAATTATAATCCATCCGCAAAAATCGATGAATAGAGCTTGAAAAGTTTTGGTTGCCATTGCACACTTGGCCGTAAACCTCCTTGCGGCTATAGCAGGCTTTGACACCAATCAGTAATAAAATGGCGGTAAGTACGTATTTATTGTTTTATATTGTTCCATCGCTGCGGGAAGTAAAACCACTGCCCTTTATGTACACTACGTACAAAGTATATACCAAAATATATCCAAAAGGTAGTGTTAATATACATTATACGAAACAAATCACAGCATTTTAAATGAACTGAACTTTATTTGAAACAATATAAAACAATAAATACGTACTTACCGCAATTTTTATTACTGATTGGTTTCACAGCCTGCTGTAGCCGCGAGGAGGTTTGCAACCAAGTGTGCAATGGCAACCAAAACTTTTCAAGTTCCAAATATCGATTTTTGCGAACTGGATTATAATTTATGTTAATTACAAGTGAATTATTTCGAATAAATAAATAAATATTTTAATTAAACATACTGGCGGCCGAATTTTATTTATTTAGCTTTATTTATTTTACCTGGCAGAGTTAAGGCCTTGTCTGCCACTCAACCAGGTTAAAAAAAAATACAAAAAAATAGTCTTACATCTAAATTACAATAAACATAAACGATTACATGTTATGAATACAATACAATTAATATTTATAATGTATTTTGACTTACTCTAAATTTAACGAGTTAAATATATAATATGTACAAGATATATAAAAAAACGAGGAAAAGATCATTAATGACATTTCATTCATTCATAGTGTTCTGCTCAAGAACAGGTCTTTCACTGCAAACTCAGCATTCTCCACTCTTTCCTTGACTCAGCTTTCCTTTTTGTATCTCCATACAAACCATTTATTTTAGTATTGTCTATCATCTGATGTCTTTTTCTGCCTCTAACTTTCTTTCCGTTGACCATTCCTTCTAGAACATCCTTCAGCAGGCAGTTTCTTCTTAGCCAGTGGCCAATCCAATTTCTTTTCCTCTTCTTTATGAGTTCCAGCATTGATTAATGACATAGTATAAAATTAAATAAATAGAGAAAAAATAATTATTAGACAGCAGGTAACTGTATAAGTGAATTTTAATAAGCAACTGGGCAAAAATGTATTCAGTAATTCACAATTTTATGAAAAAATTTATTTTATTCATACACTCTATGAACGTAGAAATCTTGCAGCCGGATCTTGGACTAGAAAAGGTTTTTAAAAATGTTCGTTTATACATTCATCCGGTCGTTATTAGCAAATAGTTTCAATATGTTCCCCTTAATTTGTTTATACTTACTTAATACTTAATACAGGCTTTCCACTTTACAGCAGTTCGCCCTTAATTCCTGATTTCCAGAGATTCCTATCTTCCCATTGTTCTTCTTCCATATCCCTCTTCATCATGGCATCATATATTCCCTCAAGCATTTTCTTCTACTTCTCCCCCTCTTCCTTCTGCCTGGTACCATCCAATCTAACACCCGTTTAGGTCACAGTTCATCCGACATCCGTTGTACATGTCCATACCACTGTAAAGCTCTCTTTGTTATCCTATCGACAACAGTTTCTTGTGCATCCATTTCTTGTCTTATATATTATGTATTTCGACTATGTTGTAGCCTGGATATTCTCATACTTCTCCGTCGGTACTTGGGTCTTTGCTTTTTTCAATCTACATCATCATCATCATCACTCCAGGGATTAAGCAATTGCCCGTTCCGACTTCATAATGCATCAGCCCAACGTCTTCTAGGTCTTCCAACATCACGTCTTCCTCTTGCTTGATAATTTCTTGCTAACAATGGATATCTCTCCTTACTCATTCCATCCATGTGATCAATCCATTTCTGTCTGTAATTCGTGACTTTATCCAATAAAGGCTGTACTTTCAAATCTTCTCTTATATCTTCATTTCGTATTCTATCAAGTCTTGTACATCCTTTTACTTGTCTTAGGAACCTCATCTCCGCCGTCTGTATTCTATCCTTCTGTCTTTTCACTGGAGCCCAAGTTTCACATCCATACAATATTTTGGGAACCGCCATAACATTATATATTTTTATCTTGGTTTCTTTTCTAATTTTATTTTTTAATGTTCTCTGTATTGTTCCACACGCCGTCTGAAATTTATTTATTTTGGAGTCAATATTTCTTTCCACATTGTAGCCAACATCACAGCCCAAATATTTGATCTACATAAATTACATATTCAACTCCCTAAAGCATTGCAAACATAATTTATTTGCGGACGACATGCAAATCTACATCCACACAGACAAATATTCTCTAAGTGACGCTGTTGCCAAAATTAACGAGGATCTTGACTCACTAATGACTTGGACAGTTAAATATGGACTGCAATTAAATCCTAGAAAGTCAAATCAATCATTATGGGTCACCAGAGACTATTATCTACAAATAACCTAAACACTGTCTCGAATGTGTCACTTAATGTAGTTCAAATCCCTTATAATAAGACAGTAAAAATTCTAGGAGAATTTATTGACAACAACTTAAATCGGAATACACAAGTAAACCATACATGTAAAACAGTGTTCCCAATAATACATTCATTAAATCGCGTAAGAAATTGTCTGCAATTCGCTTTAGTAGAAACACTTGCAATGCTCCATTTTGATTATTGTGACACTCTTTTTACAGGCTTAAATATTATTTTCACTCAAATACTTCAACGTGTTCATAATTCTTGCGCACGTTTTATTTGTGGTATTCGTAAATTTGACCATGTTACCCTAACGTAGTGGTTAAGGCACTGCGCTACAAGCCGGAAGGTCGAGGGTTCGAGTCCCGGTGAGGTCATGTATTTTAAACTGACCCAAACCTTCTGGCGGCATTATGGCCCTGGGGTAGACTCAGCCTCTAACGGAAATGAGTACCAGACGCTTTTTCTGGGGTAAAGGCGGCTGTCACGCAGGGCTTACCACCCGGCTGACATCAAGTGCCGATTGTCTAGAAAAGTGGGAGCCTTAACCTACTACTACCCCAAGGGCCTCCTGAGGCCTGTAGTGGGTTCACTTTACTTTTTTTTTACACCGTCCCTGGAACAATTATCGTGGCTTCGTCTAAGAGATCGTAGGACTGTCCATTCCCTATCCCTTCTCTATAAAATACTTCACAAATACACCAAATTAATGTACACAGAATTGAATATCTCAAAAAACTCTACAAAAAAGTCCGCGACAGCATGTGTTTATCTTCTACGGACAACTCACAATAACCATTTTTGTCTTTCATTAATGCCAAGAAGATGGGGATAAGCAGATTTTTTTGTTTTCTTCGTTGAAATCTTGAGACTATTACTTGAGAGCATTACTTTCAAATTCGTTAAAACTAAAAATAAAAAGTTCCGATTGAGGGTCTTTCCACTTTTCAGCGGTTGCCCTTTTACCAGCCGGCTGCTGGCCTTTCACATCCACATGTGTCAATCACAGAGGTTGATGATCAACAGCCAGTGTAGGGGTGACATGTGGTTAGCATGTCGAGTCCCCCAGCCGTTATAGCTGGTTCCTCAACCTGGAGCCGCTACTTATTGTAGCTACCCAATTGCCTCACGATGCTGGGTGGGCACCGGTCCCATACTGGCCGAAATACCATGAGAAAATTTCTTCCCCCATGGAGACTCGAACCAGCGCAAGTCCCTTAGCTCTGCGCCAAGGCTTCCTACCTTAACCACTCGGCTACGGCGCGGGACAAAATAAAAAGTAAATATGTAAAAAAAAACATTAAAAATTACACAATCCAATACATAAAAATCAATGTTTGTTAGTTTGTTTGTTTGTTTGTTCGTATTCTATGCGCGGCCATACCGTTGATCCGATTGTAATGGGGATTTTTGCAAAATGTCCAGGAGATTCCCGGGATGAACATAGGATACAAGAGAGTTGTGATACTCAACTCCTTCGCCCCTAAAAATCGTCCTTTGTAGTGCAAAACGTGAAATGAAGTCCCTATTTTGACGCTTAAATGGCTTACGCTCCCTAAAACATAACAAGAACACCAAACTCTACAAAAAAAGTCCCCGAGAGCATATGTTTATCTTCTACAGATAACTCACAATAACCATTTTTGTCTTTCATTAATGCCAAGAAGATGGGCATAAGCTGATACCCGGGCAAGCAGAGCAGCTCAAGGCTGGTGGTAAAAACACATTAACATTTATTTAGGAGTAGCAGCGCATTAGCTAGTATTTTATAATATTATCGATTAGAGTTATTAGAAATTCAAGAGTTTGAAGTTTCATTTTTTTACGATTTCGTTTAAAAGAAATCAGAAGATATAAAAGCAAATGAGCACTGCTTGTTAAAGAAGAGAATAAATTACACGAGCTATATTGCTGCTTGTTCTCTGAATAAAGAGCAAAAGTTTTCCCCTTCAATGAACATTTATTCTGTAGAAAATGTTGCACCAATGCCAAAACTGGGTGGTTACAAGCTAGTTAAAAACCAGTGTTTCCAGTGACAAATAGCTGTTGCCAGTTGCTACAGTCTTCCGCCATTTAATTGTTATTAGTGCAGGCGTTTAACACTCATTTATATTTTAAATTGTTTGTGTCTCCATTGTGTTTTACTCAATTAATATTCCCAATGAGCACACAAAAGTATCATCTCTTCGCTACACAAATACTAGTGTTTGCAGGTGTAAAAACTGTTAAATCCAAAATTGGCTAAAATGATTTACCATAAGAATAAGAATACGTTTTATTCACAAACTAGCTAATGCCCGGCGTGCGCTTCTACGCTAAATAAATGAAAATTAAAGTGCTTTTATGTTTAGTATAAATGACCTGAAAGACGAAAATTAATGTACTTCTTATGTTTAGAGTCAATACTAATAAAATTCACTGTTAAAACCGTTGAGGTGGAGAGTCATAAAATAAAATAATTTAAAATATACCTTTTTAGGTAAAATCCGTCGTCCTCAACTTTCAAGAGTCACGACAGAGCCACATAAGGACCAGCAGCATCAACCATCATACTAGATGTTGTAGCGAAGAGTGACCTGCTGAAGATGGAATTGATGTTCTGAAAGGCCTACAGGCATAAAGATTACATATTTTATAAGTTGAGGACGACGGATTTTACCTAAGAAGGTATATTTTAACTTATTTTATTTCTTATTTTAGTTGAATAAGTAAGATGAAAAATAATTATAAATGTATATCGTAATTATTTTAAAGTTCCCCGTGCTGATTATCCGGTGTTGCCCGGGAATCTACTTATCTCGATATTCTTGGCTTAAATGAGTTAAAAAACAAAATTCGTTATTGTGAGTTAGCAAAATGTTAAGGAGTTTCTCAGAAGGTTTTTAGATTATAAGAGAGCTGTAATACTCAGCCACTTCACCCTTAAAAACCACCCTTTGTAGTGGAAAACATACTTTTGGGAACTTTTTGGACACTTAATTGACTTACGCTGCCTAAACCATATCATATACACCAAATTAATGTACACAGAATTGAATATCTCAAAACATCTACAGAAAAGTCCTGGGCAGCATATGTCTACCTTTTACGGATAACTCACAATAAACATTTTTTTGTCTTTCAGCTCATTGATGCCAAGAAGATCGGGATGAGTAGTTTCCCGAACAAGCGTAGCAGCGCACGGCGGGTGTTCTTTACCGGATAACTGTCAATAACTGTCAATAACAATAAACATAAAGAAATATGTCGTAATGTCATACATAGGCCCACTTTCAAATAAAATAGCTAAACACTTTAAAAAGTTGAACAATAATGTGGCATTTAAAACTAATAAAACTCTACAAAATATAATAAAAAACAATAAAACCAAAACAAAAAAAGAAAAATTATCAGGTGTATATAAATTGAAGTGTGGCACATGTTACAATGTCTATATAGGACAAACTGGTAGACATTTTATCTCTCGGATAAAGGAGCACATGAGAGCATATAACAGAAATTTAGAAAATTCAAAATAGGCCTATGCTAACCACCTATTCCAATTTAATCATTGTTTCGATCCAAATTTTGAAATTTTACATATTTGTGATAAGGGTAAGAAGTTAGATCTTTTGGAGGCTGTAGAAATTAATAAATTTAAAAGTAGTAAAAAACTCTTAAATTCTCAACTTGATTTGAATGAATCTCCTTTGTTAAATTTAAAAATTTAAATAAATATTGTTGTATTGTTGCTTAGATCAGTTGGAACACAATTCATAATTTGTTAACATGTCTGAAGAAGGTACAGTGTACTGAAACAGCTGTCACTGAATTATATAATAAATATGAAAATCAAATAAAACTACGTTTTATTTTTATTTAATTAATAATAACAATGTTTATTCTTCAGCTCGTTTTTGCCAAGAAGATCGAGATAAGTAGGCCTATATTCCCGGGCAACGCCGAATAATCAGCACGGGGTATAAAAAATAATTACGATAATTTTTTAATCATTAAATTAAACATAAAAACCATTTGATTGATTTAGGCCTGGCAGCGCACGCTGCGGCGAGTATTACCTAAGTGTATCATATAGGAAACAAACGAAATGAAGGCAATAAATGAAATACGGAAAAATTGTTTCAGTGAAGGTTCAGTTGAGATAATAGTTATAAATGACCCCAAGAAGCGATGTATTCATAGCCAACATTAACTAACTATAGAAGTGAACCGTTGCCAACTTGTGTAAATACAAAATGTGTCGTCCAAATAAAACCATCACCACTAAGTAGCAAACGTACAGTGTGGGATTGCAGAACGTTCCACACCACACTTATTCTTGGCAAGGCTATCTAAAATTGTAAAAAATTGTATCTGTAATCTAATATAATTATTATATCATGCATTGAAAGCAGGAACAATAGAGAATTTACATTCAACAGAAATGTATTCTGTCGACGATGAGCAAGGACTTCGAGAAGAAGAAATTTGAACTAATGTTATGAAATAAGTCCACCGCTGTGGTCTCGAGGTAGCGTGCTGCCTTGACACGCATTCGATTCCCGGGCGGCACAGGCTCCTGAGTGAGGTTTTTTCCTCACCTGTAAGACAAATGAGAGGAACTTAGGGCCAACGGTCCCCGAAAATCATCAGGCCATCATCATCATCATCCTTATCATTATCATCACCATCCTTCACCGGTGTGGAAAGCAACGGGAAGCTACCACACCTATAATTCCCTAGTAAAAGCTGCAAAGCAAAGCATGAAAATTCTATGATTGCAGTGAAAGACCTGCCCTTGGCCAGAATTACTATGGATGGATGTTATGAAACTGTCACAAGACGAAACTTGCTTTGAAATTTGAGAACATGCGCCAACAAACGTGAAGCGGTTTCTACTATGAAATCACGGGATGCAGCCAACATATACTCGATATTTAACGAAAATAAAAGCTAACCTAACACAATTTAAGTATTCTAACCTGTGAAAGACCAATCTTAAAGCTAACCTAACGCAATTTAAGCACTCTAACCTGAGAAAGAATGTAACACCCAAAAATAAATAGTAAGTTCTGAAATTCTGAAGTATATCTGAAGTTAATTAGTACATACTCTATGTTGGCTGCACTGGAACACGTATTTGTTCTTACATAGAATATTCATTAAAATCAATATGGCTGCAACGTCTTTATGCTATGTATGTAGTTAAATACCATACAAAAATACATTCAAATAATCGTTAAAAAATGTAAAGATAATTTGTAAATGGTGGGAAATATTTTGAAAAATGAAACCATGAGAATACAATTTGACAGGAGTTTATGAAGGAATTAAAAATTCGCGTCATATGTTGTAAAGTGTAGCAAAAAAATGATTAGACATTAGAAAAAAATATATGAGTCATTAAAAAATTATATTAAAAACTGATCAGAATTTTCATTTAATTTGTTTTTGTTAGGAATGTTCCACAATACAGTGTTTCTCCTTCATCCCAAAGTGATTTGTCGCCAGAAGTTCCTGTCTAAAGCATCTTCTTGCCTCAAATCTCTAGCTTCTAAACTTCTCCTCACTTCACCTATCCAACGTTCTCTAGGTCTGTCTCTTCCACTTCTTCCACTAGCTTTCCAATTATGGATCTTCTTTGATATACTCTCTTCATCCATTCTTATTAGATGTCCATACCATTTCACACATTTTTTTTTTTTTTTTTTTTTCAACTTGTATAATTTCAATTATCATTTTTTTTCTAGAAGTTTCGCCTGTGCATTGCAATCTGATTTATCGTCTGTAATATTTTAAGTTAATAATCACAAATAGGAATGAGAAGCACAAAGAAATTAAACATAGGCTCAATTCTGGAAATGCGTGCTATTATGCGTTGCAGAGACTCCTGATGTCCCAACTCCTTTCAAAAAACGTTAAACTGAAAATATATAAAACTATCATGGTAGAAAATAGTTTTATATATTTTCAGTTTAACGTTTTTTGAAAGGAGTTAGGACATCAAGAGTCTCTGCAATGCATAATAGCACGCATTTCCAGAATTGAGCCTATGTTTAATTGTGATTATTGTTCCTAGGTATTTGAATTCAGCCACTTCCTCAAAATTTCCCTCCTTTGTCATTAGCTGTCCATTTCCATTATATAATGTATTTCTACGTGTGACCATATATTTAGTTTTACTGATATTTACTTCCAGTCCTAATTTCTTAGTGCTACTCAGTAGTGCGTACGTGTTGTCCTTTAGTATCTCCTCGCTATCGGCCAATAGTACTACATCATCAGCATAAACTAACAGCTTATTAATACCATTGAGTTGTAAGCCTTCCTCATCTTCTAAAGATTTGATGGCATGCTCTAGTACAAAATTAAATAGTAGAGGAGATAGTGCATCTCCTTACTTCAACCCTTTCTGGAACAAGTTCGTATTAACCGTTTAAATATCCTGGCTCTGCCGGAGATAAATCGTTAGTAATTTAATTATTCATTACTCAATTAATTACATTTAAACAACGCAACATTCACTGATTTCGTGACTGTGTCCGATGTCACGTGATAAATTCACTGCCAATTAATTACAAACTTTTACAGTTTCACTTGCTAGAAATGGAATTTTCTTCTTCCCTGTGTCAGAGACTGCCAATCTATAATACATTTCAGAAACAAACTGAAGAAACTTTTAATTAAATAACAGAAATATATCACTAATAGTATTACTTCAACTGGTAATATTCAACCCATTCGCCTCAGAAGACGAGGTACTCTCGCTTAACTCTGCCTGTTATATGTTTTGCAATATTTTGTACATCCATTGGCAGGGTACGTAATCTTTTGTTAACATTTATGAATAGCAGAGGAATGTGTTTTGGCTTCGCCCTTATTGTGATCTGAAATACCGTTATATTTTGTTCGTTTTTATTGTCTGAAATTAGACAATGTAATTTACTGGGGCTTCAATCCGGATTCTAGGGAAATATATTGAGCGTTTAAACCTGAATGGGTTTAATAAAAATAGTTCTAAGACATAGGATTTCAACATAACGTACCTCTTGTCCTCTCGCACCATCATCATCATCATTCGGTATCATGACGGCTGCCGCCATCTTCCGGAAACCAAACGCCATTCCTCTCTGTCCATCCATTGATCTTCATCCAATCCTCTGATAATCATAGCCGCTTTCACGCCTTCTATCCAGGTTTTCGTTGGTCTTCCTTTCTTCCTCCTTTCCATTGGGATCCATTACATTATAAGTTTAGGCAATCTTTATCTTGCATTATTTGACATGGCCATACTACTGTAATATTTTCTTTTCTATAATGTATTTGAAATCCGGCTTCTCTTCTACATTCATAATCTCCCTTATTTATTTATTTCGTATTCTATCCATTTTAGATTCTCCATTTCTATACTTTTTTTTTTCATTTCCCTGGTAGGAATTTGCCAAACATTAGCAACATATGTTAAAACGCTCTGAACTATGGTTTGATATATTTTTAATTTTCTATTTTTTGTAATATTTTTGCTCCACCAAACCGAGTTTAAAGCATTTATTGCTTGTTTTGTTTGTGCGATTATATTTTTACTTTCCACTGTGTTATCGCCTAAATGCTCTAATTTTGTTCCTAAATACGTGCATTCAATACTAGGTTTTAGTTCTTCTCCATTGTTGAAATTTATATTTTCCATTTCTTCTCCTATACACAGATATTTAGTTTTCTCAATGTTTATATAAAGTCCCTATTTTTTCATATTCTTCATTTAGTTTTCTTGCCATATATTCTATGTCATCATGATCTTGTGCTATTAATACCTGGTCATCTGCAAAATTGAGTGAATATATATGTGTATTTTGGATTGGTATGCCCATTATAACACTTTTTCGTCCAGTCTCTTAGTACTCTATCAAGATAAATTATTTTGAATAGAGTTGGAGACAAACTGCAACCTTGTCTTAAACCTTTTGTAACAGTAAATCCCTCTGTGATATGATTTCCAACTTTTATTTTCGAAATTGATCCTTTGTATAACGATTTTATAGCTTCTATTAATCTCTTAGGGGGGGCACGCCGTAGCGTAGTGGTTAAGGCACTGAGCTACAAGCTGAAAGGTCGAGGGTTCAAGTCCCGGTGGGTCAGGATTTTTAAACTGACCCAAACCTTCTGGCGGCATATGGCCCTGGGGCCGACTCAGCCTCTAACGGAAATGTGAACCAGACGCTTGTTCTGGGGGTAAAGGCGGCCGTCACGCAGGGCTGACAACCCGGCTGACATCAAGTGCTGATTGTCCAGAAATAGTGGGAGCCTTAACCTCCTACTACCCCAAGGACCTCCTGAGGCCTGTAGTGGGATTACTTTACTTTACTATTAATCTCTTAGGGTCGGTTTCACCAACAGAAGTAACTGTGTTACGCCAGTTTAAGTTATGCATTATACACGGGGAAAACTGGCGTAATACAGTTACCTCTGTTGGTGAAATTGACCCTTAGTAATGTTAGAATTGTCTAAAGGTTTTCCATAACAATTTTTGAGCAATATTATCATATGCTTTAGTTAAATCAACAAAAAGTAAACGTAAATCTCTGTTAGTAGCTCTTTTTTACACGCTTTATATTAGCTTGACCTGTATCTATCTATCTATCTATCTATCTATCTATCTATCTATCTATCTATCTATCTATCTATCTATCTATGTAACTGAATCTTTCATCGCGTTTTTCACCCACTTAAAATAATTGGATCGACTTGAAATTTTGTATACTTGTAAAGGACCCGTGACAATACAATAATTTCATATTTATTTTCTAAAATCCTGGCCAGAATCATCAGAAAATCAAAAAAAGTGTTTTTGTATTTATGTAACGGAATTTTTGAAACCGATTTTCACCCACTTAGGAACATAGGCTAGACTTGAAACTTTGTACACTTGTAAAGGACCCGTGACAATACAATAATTTCATATTCATTTTCTAAAATCCTGGCCAGAATCATCAGAAAATCAAAAAAAGTGTTTTTGTATTTATGTAACGGAATTTTTGAACCCGATTTTCACCCACTTAGAGACATTGGACCGACTTGAAACTTTGTATACTTGTAAAGAACCCGTGACAATACAATAATTTCATATTTATTTTCTAAAATCCTGGCCAGAATCATCATAAAATCAAAAAAGTGTTTTTGTATTTATGTAACGGAATCTTTGAACACGATTTTCACCCACTTAGAAGCATTGGATCGACTTGCAACTTTGTATACTTGTAAAGGACCCGTGACACTATAATAATTTCATATTTTATTTCTAAATTTCTGGCCAGAATCATCAGAAAATCAAAAACATTAAAACTGGTATAATAGGTAACGAACTTGTCGACTTTTTAGTCAATCGTTGTCAGAGCTCAGTTGGTAGAGCGGCGAACTAGTGGTATATAGTTTCAGTAATCCATAGGTCTCTGGTTCGAATCCGGCTGGGGAGGATTTTTTTTTAGAAGAGTAATAATTTTAGCTCATACTACAGTAGTATGGAATTTAAATATATTTACATTCTTATTTTATTCTGTAAAATATTAAAACTAAAAAATAAAAAATAAATAATAGTTTTAAAAAACTAAAACAGCACGCTTTATTAGAAAAACCGAACTCAAAAATGAAAAATAATTTTAATTTCCAACACGCTTGGGATAAATTTAAAGTGGTCAACAAAAAAATCTTCTCCAACACATATAGAATAAAACTAGAATTTTCAACAAAAAGAAAATAATTTTACCATCAAAAGCGTGGGGTGCCTTTTATGATTTTTACATGTTCTTCTTAGAGACTTTACTTTTACCAATATCTGATTATTATCAAATATATTAATTGATATAGAGCACCCCACGCTTTTGATGGTAAAATTATTTTCTTTTTGTTGAAAATTCTAGTTTTATTCTATATGTGTTGGAGAAGATTTTTTTGTTGACCACTTTAAATTTATCCCAAGCGTGTTGGAAATTAAAATTATTTTTCATTTTTGAGTTCGGTTTTCTAATAAAGCGTGCTGTTTTAGTTTTTTAAAACTATTATTTATTTTTCAATCATTTGCGTTACACCACTGGAGAAAAATAAATACAGTTTTTTTTAAGGAGAAAGTATTAAACGTTACAAGGGGGGGAGGGGAGGAATGGCTGGGGGGACCGGAGACATGGCGTCGTTTCCCAAATAGAGCGAACTTATCAGAGTTGTAGATAGGAATCGACTCTTGATCTGTGGAACTTGGTTCTAATGTGGCTCACAGACTCAAAATTAACTCACTGGCATTATCGAACCCGTAGGTTCATGGTCGCGCGGACCATGCCGGGACTTCCCTTTCCTGGGATAATGATTTTCAACCATCCCCTGTATAATCTATTTCCCTTAAATCATCAAATCGTGTTTAATGTTATTCTTCCACAACAGTCTTAGTTTGCCTACTGGGCACTTTGTCTCTGGTTTTCCTACAAGCAAGTTGCATGCCCTCTTTCATTCCCCGTTCGTGCCACATGTCCTGCCCATCGCAATGAACGATACATAACGGTTTTTATTATATCTCGTTTCCCATAAAGATCATGTAGGTCACTGTTATGTCGTCATCTCCATTTGGTTTTAGATATTAGATTCTGATCCCATAAAGTACAAAGTAATTTTGATATTACATATTTACTCTTATTTATCCCCTCAATAAATTCAGTTATTATTATTATTAATATTATTATTATTGAAATTAGAAACATAATGGAAGCAAAAGAAAGCATAATTGAAAGAATTGAAGAGAAGGAATTAAAGTGGTTAGAACATGTCTTAAGAATGGAAGATGAACGATGGCCAAAGCAACTATATGAATGGCATCCGAACAGAAAGAAGAAAAGAGGGAGACCAAGGTTAACATGGAAGGAAAACATGAAGACAGTAATGCAAGCTAGAGGGCTAATAAATAAATAATTACTAATATTTTTGAAACAATAATTTTATTAATATTTTAGCTTCAAATTCTTCGAGAATATTTTTATCAAATATACATATATTTTAATTAACCCTGATACACAAGGTACAAAAATAACATAAACTTTTAAAGTAGGCTTTGGAGGTTTGGCACGGGAAGACGGCACCAGCTGTAAAAACCCGAAGATAGATAGAGAGATTATTATTATTATTATTATTATTATTATTATTATTATTATTATTATTCTGAAGAAGGAATTATAAACTGAGGTGTGAGACAAGGCTGCCCCCTATCCCCAACACTCTTTGCAATTTATATCAATGAAGTAATATCTTGCTGGAACAAAAAATATAAATTTGGAATAAGAATATCAGAAAATAGAAAATTAAACACCATACTGTTTGCAGATGACCAAATAATAATAGCAAATTCCGAAGATAATCTACAGAAAGGTCTGTATGAACTTAACAAAATTACAGAAGAATATGGTTTGAAGATATCTACAGAAAAAACAAAAATTATGGCATTTCAAGGTGTAGATCCTGTCAGAAGTATAATTGTACTGGACAATAAAATTTTGGAGAAGGTGAATAATTTTACATATCTTGGATCCAATATCTCATATGAAAAAGAAGAAAAGGATATAAATGCAAAAAATATCTACATTTTTAAGAATTTTAGGGTTAATAAATTCTATCTTCAAGCCACAGTTAGTACAAAAATATTCAAGACTAAAAGTGTATAAAACACTGGCTCTTCCAACTCTTTTGTATGGTAGCGAAGTATGGACGTTGAAACAGAAGGGTATACAGAGACTTAGATCTGCTGAAATGAAATAACTTCGGAAAACTGCAGGATATACACTACTAGACCACAAAAAAAATGAAGACATCTTAGAAGAATTACACATGGAACCTTTAGAAAACAAAATTTCCGATTATAAGTCAAGATGGATGAAACATGTTCATCGAATGGAAGATCACAGAATACCCAAACAAATCTTAAGATATCAACCTGCAGGAAGAAGAAGACCAGGACGTCCACTCAAAAGACTTTTGGATGGTGTTTCTCTTGAGGCCGAAACAGGTCAACAAATGGCTAAATTCGTGAATGTACTATGATGATGATGATTATTATTATTATTATTATTATTATTATTATTATTATTATTATTATTATTATTATTATTATTATTATTATTATTATTATTATTATTATTAGCATTACCAACATCATTATCGTTATTTGAAGAAGTAATTATTTTCCCATGTTGTGGCGATGTTTTGAAGCAGCTAACTCTCTTCATACCCGATGTTGTAGTAACATTTTGAAGGATTAGTGTCCCAAAAAGAATTACTGGTTCAGGTTGGGTTTGATTTTCGGTAGAGCTGGAATCTCTTCTCAAGGTCGGAAGTTGGTACACAGGATAGGAAAACACTTTAAAATCACTGAAAACTGTTTCTTGTAGAAATAGTTGTAAATTTATTTTCTATTTAATTTCCCAGCAGATCAAGCAAATATAGGTGGTATTATTCTTCACCGTCAATTAAAATTAAATTATTTTCTTTTCTTAAGTCAACTATTCTTCTTGTATTAAATATCACATTTTATCAGGAGATCTCTAATTGCTTCTATCTTTGTGGAAAGTTGTGTGCAGAATGAAGTGTAATTCTTTATAATTTTAAAGAATATTATTACATCACATGATGTTATATTTTAAATTCTATTGGTTAATATAATGTTTAAATTTGATTTGTTAAATCCAAAAAGTTAATTGTTTTAACATCCAATCAGAATTTAGTATACTTTTATTTAAAAATATTAAGTTAAGCAGGTGTTCTTATTCCAGTTATAACAGAAAGCTTTATTATTCTGACAACAATGACTTAAAACAATTTTAAAAGCATTATTTAGAAAGACGGTTATGTAAACAATTTATTTAATTGTTACTGAGACATTTTTATACAACAATGAACACCAATGAATTATTTAGATGTTTTTCTTTATTTAAGTTATAACGGGCTTCCAATATAAAACCGGACCGGCCTTACGGAGTTTCGCCCGGCACGCAGTGCTGTCTCTTCCTCCCGCAATTCACCCTGCCTGCCACCCGTCATTGAACTGTTTCTTACCTTATAGAAAATGCTGGAAATGTTGTCCTTCCGCTGTTAAACAGGCATTATACCGAGTAAACACATTTAGATTGGCACGCTGGAGTTCGCTGTGCTAATTTCGGTAATGATTTTTGTGGTGAACGTTCCAAATTTTCGCCAATTTCGTCTAATTTTTCTTCGGTGAGAACCGTACGCCTTCGCGTGTGTTTCTTATTTTATACTGAACCAGTGGTCTCAAATTTAGTCACAAGATCGTGGATTATCGATCTGGAAGGAGGTAATTGTCCAGGGAAGTTCCGAATAAATTCCTCGCGAACGCGACGAGCTGATTCGTATTTATAATAACATTTACACACATAAATGCGCTGCTCTAATGTCAGTTGACGTCTCATCTTGTCGGACGATAGTAAACTGACTAGTTCAAGGATGAGCGGCTGGCAGAGTGAAATGCGGACGAGGAGAGAGCGGTGCCTGACGGGTGAAACCCCGTGATGCCGGTCCGGGTTTATATTGGAAGCCCGGTATTTAGATATTAAAAGAATTTTAAAGTATAAAATTATTAACTTTAACTTTCATATTTATTATGATATTAAAATCCTGCTATATATTAGAATAATAATAATTATTATTATTTTTTTATTATTATTATTATTATTATTATTATCACCAATGTCATTATTATAATAGCTATTATCGTCATGATTATTTTTATAAGCATTATTATTATTATTTTTATCATCATCATTAGCATTCTTATTATTATTATTATTATTATTATTATTATTATTATTATTATTATTATATTATTTCACTGAGCAACAAAAATTAACTTTTTTTTGTCTCAGAAAGAAAAATATGTGATTCTGATAATATTTTTTTTTCTGCATTCAAATATGATATCGGTTTTTTCTCCATCACGCAAGGTTTGAAGAGAGATTCTATCTTTTTTAGCCGGGAACCAAGCATTTCAGACTGGTTTTTGGATAACTTTTAATCTCGTATGAGATCGTTAAGATCTTCTTGAGTCAATAAATGAGGCTCAGATGAACAGATTCGTTCAAAAGTTGTATCACCAAATCTGTTTCTTTTTCTTCTTCTTTAGTTCCATCAGAATCTGAGCTCTCTTCATCTAATGTCACATGTTCTGGAGGCTTTGGTATGGCCAATTCTTTGAAGTGTAGAACTGGTCTCATTGCAGATTGCAAGTCAGGGTACACCACTGAATGTTTTGATTTTGACGTAATCCCTTTAATGTTTGTTAAGCAAAAAATAATTATTTAAATCCATTAATTGAAATTGAAATTAAAAAAAACTGTGGATGATGGAGAAATTCCGAATACATATCTGAAAATACGATAAAAAACTGCATTAAGTACAACTATTGGTACTCATGAGACAAAAATCATGTTGACCAGTGTTGTTTTTATTATTATTATTATTATTATTATTATTATTATTATTATTATTATTATTATTATTATTATTATTATTATTATTATTATTATTATTTCTCTTTCTAAGCTCGAATCATCCAATCATCGTAAAATTATTAATTATTTACAGAAGAAATTGATTTTACTGTAATTTGAAGATGAGTTGGTTTGAAGTAGAAAGGATGTAAATTTTATAGGTCTGGCTACTGAGACAGATTGCATGTCACTCCGCCTGCATAACGCAACACACTTTACATATTAAGTATTATTTCTTACGTGCCGCATTTTCTCATCTTTCTAATGTCATCCTTATGACACTTGGCTCGTACAAAGTGCTCTCGTGGGCTACATAATGCTACTTCACGTTCGGGTGGAGCTATAACAACCCCAGTAAAACGCAAAATATATTATAATCCTTTAGAAGCGGCAGTGACCCTTAGCAACGTCTCCAATAACCTCTGATCTTACGGGGAATCGATTGTGGAGACGATAAAAATAACTCGAAATCGAAACATGATTGAGGCGTAACCCATTGTTGAGCCATAGTCTCTCCTTTGTTAGGAGTTACTAGACCAATTTCATGTTAGTTACCTTATATGACCAAAGATGTCATGAGTGACATGCGGTCAACACACCGACACAATGTGCCATCTAGCAGGCAACTAAGGTATTACTAGGATGTTTAAGATTGATAAATTTTACTTAGAGCTATTTTTTTCAGGCTTAAGGATCTTTTCGAGCCTGAAAATCTTCAGACTCGGGATCCACGACTTAAAGTCTCTCCCTGTATTTTTCATCCTAAAAAATTCCATCGACCGCGGCCGGGTTTGAACCCGCGACCCTAGGAACCAGAGTCAAGGAACATAACCACTAGTTCACCGCTGCCGACGAAAAATTATATCATACATTTTAATTATTCGATATTATTTACATCTTTATTATTAAGGGGACATTTTAGTATGAAATATCTTCGATACTAGTAAAATTCATTTTGATTTTCCGTTGAGGTATTAGTTCACAGTAATAAAAGGCCTACAGAGTTTTAAAAGAACTTAAGTTGAGGAGACGGACCTACAAAGTAACTATATTATAGTTTTTAACCGTACATTATATTACTGTGAAATATCTTCTCTTCTTCTTCTTCACGGTTTAGGCTTATTTACTAGCCTGTTCCGGCTCCAAATTGCTGCTCTTTCCATATTTTCCTTGGTCTTCCCAAACTTCTTCTTCCTCGTGGTGAATAGTTATATGCTGCTTTTGGTATTCTATTCTCAGTCATCCTTGCCAAGTGTTCTTTCCAGTTTGTTCTGTACTTCTCTGTTGTGTTTAACTCCTCTACTTTTAGTTTTCTTATTTCTGTGTTATGTTTTTTTGTCTGTTCTTTGATATCCTGCTATTGGTCTGAGGAATCTGATTTCAGCAGCTGTATGAATATATATATATATATTATGTCCACCGCTGTGGTCTCGAGGTAGTGTGCTGCCTTGTCACGCAGCGGGCCCGGGTTCGATCCACGCGGGGCATTTTTCTGGGCGAGGTTTTTATTGGGGTTTTTCCTCACTTGTAAGACAAATGTCAGGAAAACTTTAAGGCCCAAACGGTCCCCGAAATCATATGGCCATCATCGTCATCATCATCCCTATCATTATCATCATCACCATCCTTCACTGGTGTGGAAAGCAACGGGAAGCTACCACACCTACAATTACCTAGTAAAGTTGCAAAGCATAGCATGAAAATGCTATGATTGCAGTGAAAGACCTGCCTTCGGGCAGAATTACTATGGATGGATTATTCTGAATACACCATCGTGCACAAAATTATTACAACGCACGTTTGTGAAGTGTTTTACAGAATCTCAGAAATTAAAAACCTCTCTATCGCTCGGTTTTTAATCATATCCTCGCTTCTCTAAAAACCACTTCCCAATCTCGCATTGTAATATACAAATATGGTGATCGATTAAGACAGAAGAAGTATTTCAAGGAGGCCGTGATATTTAAAATGTTGAAAGCGATGTGCTGGAGTATGGATGAGGTACTGATGAAAATCATGCAGTACTTAGGAACATTTAATAATTCTCAAGAGCACAGTTGAGATATAGCACCTTTAGGACTTGTTCTCGCAAATAAGGCACACGGGTGTTAAAGTCGTTAGAAGTTGCAACATGTTAAGTGCCTATTTTGTAATTATCGTCTAAATAAATGATAGCGTATGAAATTCTCAAGTGATTTCATGTTCATGTAACCTTCCTCTTGTTTGAAGGAATAAACAGGCTATCCTCTGTTTCTTCAATGCACAGTGTCCGGTTAGAAGTATCAAATTATATTATTCATTAGCTAATACCCGGCGTGCGATGCTACTCCCAAATTAATTAAAATTAATGTGTTTTATGTATAGTTGAATAAGTAGAAGCGAAAATAATTACAAATTTACATCGTAATTATTTTTAGATGACCCGTACTTACTTACTCACTGGCACTATCGAACCCGTAGGTTCATGGCCGCGCGGGCATAAGCTCTCCATACATCCCTATCCTGAGCTAATGCTTTCCAATCATTCGCTGTATAATCTATTTACCTCAAATCATAGTTAATGTCATTCTCCTACCTCTTTCTTGGTCTGCCAACTGGGCGTTTTCCCTCTGGCTTTCCTACAAGAAGCTTCCATGCAAGTCTTTCATTCCCCATACGTGCAACATGTCCAGCCCATCGCATTCTACAAGACTTAACTGTTCTCATTATAACTGGCTTCCTATAAAGACCATGTAGTTCATTGTTATGTAGTCTTCGCCATTCACCTGTCTATTCATCTCTCTTTGCTCCAAAAATTTTCCTACCTACTTTATTCTTAAATACTCGTAATCTCATTTCCTTCCTTAAAGTAAGAGTCCATGTTTCGCACCCATATAATATAACTGATAGAATAATAATTTTATATATTTTCAGTTTAACGTTTTTTTGAAAGGAGTTGGGACATCAAGAGTCCCTGCAATGCATAATAGCACGCTTTTAGATGCCACGTACTGATTATAACCACTGGTCAAAATGATTTTTGTGTCATGAGTACCAATAGTTGTACTTAAGGCAGTTCGTTTATCGTATTTTCAAAATATGTATTCGGAATTTCTCCATCAGCCACAGTTTTTTTTATTTCAATTTCAATTAATGGATTTAAATAATTATTTTTAATAAACGTTTTTTCGTCCATTTGTCCATTGTATAATAAAACCAAATAGCTAACTCAAATGGTTTTCAGCTATAGAAAAGAGATATCAAGGCAAATGGAATCCTAATATGCTGGCCGATTACTGTTGGACCATCAAGAGGGATGCTCCACAGGCGAAATATAGCAGAAAATCGTCATTTCTTACTTTCTAGGTGAGTCCGAATATTCGAATGTAGAAAATATGAAAGCGTTTGAAATTATAAATTCCTGTCTCTCGGAAACCTTGCGTGATGGAGAAAATCCGATATCATATTTGAAATCAGGAGAAAAAATACTATCAGAATCACATATTTTTCTTTCTGAGACAAAAAAAGTTTATTTTTTGTTGCTCAGTGTTACCCGGGATTCCCAGAGAATCTGCTTACTCCTATCTTCTTGGCATAAATGAGCTGAAAAACAAAAATGGTTATTGTGAGTTATCCGTAAATTATTAACAAATGGCGTCGCGGACTTTTTGTAGAGTTTTTTTGAGATATTCAATTCGGTGTTCATTAATTTGATGTATTTGTTATGGTTTAGACTGCGTGAGTCAATTAAACGTCCAAAATACTACTTTTTTCGCATTTTTCACTACAAAGGGTGATTTTTAAGGGTTGAGTATTACAACTCTGTTATAGCCTTCGTTTTATTTTAATAATATATACTGAGTTTCATTGTGAAACATCTAAAATTGCGACCGCTAGAGCTATTTTTAAATGTTCGTTTCAAGTTAATTCCTATACATAATGGTCTGATTTTGCTGTTAACAAACTTGACCTCACATTTTTAATTTATTGCTACATGCCAAGTTTGATTCCGATAAAACAAAAATTGCTGCCGCTAGAGAATTAATGGACACATACATATATTAGGCCTTAATACATCATATACACTATTTAACTCATGCCACAAGTGCTAGTCAATGACCAATCACGTTTCAATGAATGTTGTTTTACAACCAATGACAGTCGTGTTTCACCTCGCTCTTCATCGATTTCTCTTTATCAACTCCTGATTTTGTGATAAAGAAAGCTCCTCCTTTTTAATGTTCTGAACAGGTCAAAGCATTATTTTTCTCCAACAAATACATTGAATATAGCAAATAATGAAAAGATTCCTTGATTTTACTGAGTTGTTTACTAAAAAAATAAATGAATAACTCGTAATGTTGATTATGATATATAGTTTGATATGTTTCATTATTTCTCCACTTGGGTGCACTCTTACAATATTGCGATCTTATTTGGCAATAAATAATATGATCAAGCAGCAGTGAATGAACATAACCTCACATTTCTCATTTGTTTTCAAACATCGTCGTTTACATTAAATATATAAATATTTTAAAATAACTAGGGCCTATAGTTAAACAATGATTTGTGAGTAAACAGCTTAATGTTATTCGTTAAATAGTCCTAACAAATGCCACTCTTGATTTCAAATTCTCTAGATAAATTCAGTCCTCGCTTCGTGAGTCGTGAATTTATCGATAATTTGGAAATCACTCGTGGCATTACTTATGAAAACTTTCGTTTAATACCAGATAGAATCGGTAGCACTTTTTTTTTATTCTATGTGACCGTGCCACTAGCGAATATCCGATTGAAGAACAAGTGATTTTTAGCGTCATGTTGGTCAATGTGGTAACACATGTTCCCGCTAGAGCCAATTGCCAACATGTTTACTCACCTATAATGCGATTCTATCCCAAGAGTCCACCTACATTAATGGTCAAGTTAACTAACTCACTGACACTATCGAACCCATAGGTTCATGGCCGCGCGGGCATAAGCTCTCCATACATCCCAATCCTGAGCTAGTGTTTTCCAATCATTCCATGTATAATCTATTTCCCTCAAATTATAGTTAATGTTATTCTCCCGCTCCGTTCTTGGTATACCAACTGGGCGTTTTTCTTCTGGTTTTCCTACAAGAAGCTTCCAAACACGTATTTCAATCCCAATTCGTGTCACATGTCCTGCCCAAGTTAGGGTGAGAAAATAGGATGAGTTAAGTTTGGACAAAATATAGGATGATAAAATGGGCGAGATGGTACACCAGATTAATTTAGCGTTCACTTGTTAGTTAGCGGGTTTTAGTGATAAGTTGGCTACATTGTCTAAGCAATGACTAACACACATTTTCATCATCATCATCATCATCACTCCAGGGATTAGGCAATTGCCCGTTCCGGCTTCATAATGCATCAGCCCAACGTCTTCTAGGTCTTCCAATATCACGTCTTCCTCTTGCTTGATAATTTCTTGCTAACAATGGATATCTCTCCTTTCTCATTCCTAATACACATTTTACATTGTAAATATGCTGATTTTAGGTTACTCAACTCAACTTTCACTTTATTTTGGTGTTTTTCACTTTTTTGGGGGAAATCGACATACATATTCCTCTCTGGTAATTGTTTACACACTGCAACAATAAACTATGTGATTTTCATTTATTTTTTTATGTCGGTGGCATGATGGGATATGATCGACTTTTTTTTAATATTATCATGAAACAACCTCAACAGGTTCATTCCTTGGGTATTCTCTAATAATTATTATGATGGTCACATGACGTTCTGAGACAGTTTGGGCCTTAAAGTTTCCTGACATTTATTCTACAGGTAAAGAACAGCCTCGGAAATTAAAGCATAATCCGGGAAACTTGTCTCAACTGGTGCATATTGAAGCAGCGACGCTACTATGAGACAACGGCGGTGGACGTAAAAATGACTAAATCTGATTAAAAAAAATACATGAAATCTGATAAGAATTATGTGTACCTTGTAAAGCGGTGAATGAATTTTGCAATACACGATTGGATGTTAGAGAAAAATGATGTGGCACGCCATGGCGATGTCTGTACGTGTTCCAATGCTGTCACACGCGTTCCTGACGAATTCATTATTTACATCTGATAACCGGAAATATTAAATATAGGTCTCACCACCTACCGGTATTGATCAGAGTTATCAAGCTTTTATATCACCGGTTCCGATAGTCTTATGTTACGATTTCCAGAGGTCAACAAACTAAAATCAATTCTGTTGTTCTTCTTCTTCTCATCATCATCATCATCATCAACAATCACGGATTAAGCCCATGTGGCTTGTTCCGGTCTCATAGATTCTCATTCAAAAGTTGGATCCATCTCTTCTTCGGTCTACCAACATTCGTGCGTCCTTTGGTTTGTATTTAAGTATAATTTTGGGAATGCGATCATCTTCCATTCTTTGAACATGTTCTTTCCAGTTTTTTCTAGATTCTTTTATTCTATCTAAAAGTTGTTCTTCTTCTTCGGCTTTCCCCCACTTATAGGTTTGCCGTCTTCAGTTTCCATTTATATCTATAATTCCAATCTCCTCCTTCTAAATCCCTATCATCCATTATAGTTCTGACGTAGGTTTTCCATTTCGATCTTGGTCTGCCACGTTTATTTCTTCTAGGGGTGACCATTGGTATATACTTTTCGGTCATCTTTCATTTTCCATTCTTTGCACATGGCCATACCATTTAAATGTTTGTGGTGACACTCATTTCTCTCCAAAGGAATTCATCTATTTTTATCGTCTTGTCTTTTGAAGACTTCTTCCAAGATAATCAAATTCAACTGTTCTAATTTTATTCTTTTGTAATTCTGTCAAAGACAAAGTTTCACTTTCATATGACAAAATATCCTGTAATATGCTCTTATAAATTTTCATTTTAGTTTCCTTTCTAATGTTTTTGTTACAAATTATTCCATTTAATGTCTTAGTTGCATTGTTTATTTTAAATATAAATCTCCACTTAACGGATTTGAACTCATAGTCTGCCACCGTAGCGCAGTCTGTAAAGTTCCAGCAACCCGGGTACGATTCCTGGCGATTCTGCACTACGGTAGTTTAAGGCATGATGCTGTGATGCAGAGCTACGGGTTCAAGTACTCATTATGTAAGAAATTTTCTCATGGAATTTCGGCCAATATGGGACCAATGTCCACTCAGCATCGTGAGGAATTTGGGTAGCTACAATAAGTATCGTCTCCAAGTTGATAAAACCTGCTTGAACGACTGTGTGACACAACATGCTGACTACAAGTCATCAATATACTGTGAAGATGATCGTACACGTCTGTGATGAACACATTTTAGACCTGTCGCTCCATGGAGTTCAGATGTTTTCTAAAATGAATTTCTGTCTTAGCTTTATGAGTTAAATACATTCCAAAACATTACACTGCTAAAACTAACAAACTCAATGACAATATCGAACCCGCAGGATCATGGCCGCGAGGACATAAGCTCTCCAAACATCCTTATCTTGAGCTAATGATTTCCAATCATCCCCTGTATAATCTACTTCTCTCATATCATGGTTATTTTTCTTCCACTTCGTTCTTGGTCTATTTACTGGGCGCTATCCTTACAGTTTTCCTACAAGGAGTGTCCATGCCCATCTTTCTTTCCCCATACGTATCATATGTCCTGTCCTTTTCAGTGTACGAGACTTAACAGTTCTTATTACATCTGGTTTCCCATAAAAATCGCGTAGCTCACTATTAAATAGTCTTCTCCATTCGCCTGTCCGTTCATCACTCTTTGGTCAAAAAAAATCCCCAAGAAGTTTATTCTCAAATACTCGTAATATTTTCTCCACCCTTAAAGTAAGAGTCCATGTTTCATATCCATATAACTGTGAGAATAACAGATTTACTTATTTTCTTTTTAATGTTTTTTGAGGGAAATTGAGACAACAAGAGTCCCTGTAATACATAAAAACATGTATTTCCATAATTGAGCCTGGTTAATTTCTTTATGCATTATTATTGTTCCTAGGTTTTGTAATTCAGCCACTTCTTCAAAATTTCCCTCATTTTGTCATTAATTATTTCCATTATACTGTATAATGTATATCTATGTGTGAACATACATTTAATTTTATTAATGTTTATTTCCAGTCCCAATTTCTTAATGTTATTCAATAGTGTGTGTGTTGGCCCTTAGTATCTCCTCGCTATCTCCTAATAATACTACATCATCATAAGTAATGCCACGAGTGATTTCCAAATTATCGATAAATTCACGACTCACGAAGTGTTAGGACTATTTAACGAATAAAATTAATATCTTTACTCACAAATCATTATTTAAATATAGTTATTTTAAAATATTTATATATTTAATGTAAACGGCGATGTTTGAAAACAAATGACAAACGATTGGGACGCTTTATCTGCTTCTTTTGTTCATCACTGCAACCAGATCATATTATTTATTGCCAAAGGAACGCAATATTGTAAGAATGCACTCTAGTGGAGAAAAAATGAAACACATCAAACTGTATATTAATTAATTTCTGATGTCCTATGATGTAAACATCACAATTATATTTTTCTAGGAAAAAATACATTTAAGAAAGTGCAAACGGTGGTTTCTTTTTCTGGTGGGATAATCAATTGCTACAAATGTTTTATATTAACTCCCGCATGCGGCATGTGTTGACATTCATGCACTATATATATACAATCTGGTAGTCGTATTTCTTAGTGAGTCAGTCACTGCAAAATAATGCTATGGCCTATTCAGAATGTTAAAAAGGAGGTGATTTCTTTATTATGACTATTTAACTCATGCCCCAAATGGGAGTCAATGACCAATCACGTTTCAATGATTTCTGTTTTACAACCAATCAGATTCGTGTTTCACGAAATATTTATCAGTGTTATAATTACCATATTAAAGAAGGCTCCTCCTTTTTAATATTCTGAACAGGTCTGACCATTATTTTGCAGTGACAGAGCCCATGAGAAATACGGATACCAGATTGTATATATAGTGCATGAATGTCAACACATGCCGCATGCGGGAGTTAATATAAAAACATTTGTAGCAATTGATTATACCACCAAAAAAATAAACCACTGTTTGCACTTTCTTAAATGTATTTTTTCCCAGGTAACAACCCAGAAAAATATAATTGTCATGTTTACATCATACGACATCAGAAATGAATTAATATACAGTTTGATGTGTTTCATTTTTTTCTCCACTAGAGAGCATTCTTACAATATTGCGTTCCTTTGGCAATAAATAGTATGATCTGGTTGCAGTGATAAACAAAAGAAGCAGATGAAGCGTACCTATCGTTTCTCATTTGTTTTCAAACATCGCCGTTTACATTAAATATGTAAATATTTCAAAATAACTACAGTTAAATAATGATTTGTGAGTAAACAGCTTAATTTTATTCGTTAAATAGTCCTAACAAATGCCACTCTTGATTTCCAAATTCTCTAGATAAATTCACTCCTCACTTCGTGAGTCGTGTATTTATCGATAATTTGGAAATCACTCGTGGCATTACTTATGATAAACTTCAGTTGGTAAATTCTAGGCGAAACACGACTGTGATTGCTTGTAAATAAAAAATAATTGAAATGTGATTGGTCATTGACTCCCATTTGGGGCATGAGTTAAATAGTCAGCATAAACTAACAGCTTATTAATATAATTAAGTTGTAGTCCTTCTTTTATTTAGTAAAAACTTGATGGCATGTTGTAAAATAAAATTGAATGTTAGAGGGGATCGCTGTGCTTTAACCCAGTGTTAATTTCAAGATACTCAAAAAGTATTTTATTATTTATGTGAATTTAGTATATGTAACCTATATACCACGTTTCGTGATACTGGCGTTTCATGTGTGGGACGTGTACAACAGTAAACAGGTGTAATTGCATATGTGAACGCTTCAATACTACACCTTCCGTGCAATCATAGCATGACTGACAACCATGTACAATCTAGGACACTGAAACGGCTTGTGGCTATTCTATGGCACCGTGCCACCTGCAGATATTCGATCGGAGAACAAGTGACTGCTAGCGTCATGTTGGCCAACGTGACAAAACACGTTACTATTACCCATCCAAGTGTTTTGTGCAGGCGGAAAATATGTTAACTAACAAACTGTCTTTCTCTTTCTATTCCTTACTATGTTGCCACTTCCTGTCCTTTGTATTATGTTGTTTGATTGGCAGGTAGAGAGCTGACAAAAACTATGTATTTTAATGATCCGTCGTTCTGCTCGGTCGATGGCAGAATGGCTAACTTGACAACCCTGTTACTTTTGGGGTTACGTCTAGGAATGTGCTGTCCCTTCCTTGCCCTTCTCATTACATGTTGCCACTTGTGATTTATTGTGAGACTGGTAACAGAGAGACGACAAATACTGTGATTTTAAATGATCCGACCGCTTGAGCGTTCCGTGCTTAAATGACTAATTTGACAACCATGTTAAGATCTTTCACACGTGTTTAGAGATTCTCCCCCACATTTGAAGTTGAAAAATTTCAATACGTGAGCGGATGTACAGTTTTCTCCTACATCCCTTCCACAGATTCAGTAAATCGGCGACACTAGCGCTAAAACTCTTCCCCTCCGCCCGTGAACAGTTAACTTGGATGTGTAATATAGTCCATGAGGGCTAAAGTGTCTAGAATATTTTAGAAAGAGAAAGAGAGTACTCACCATTTTGTTTATCACTCATACGCATATCTCTTCACGGTGACAGCGGTAGGGCAGACACTCCCTGCAGTGAACATAGATCAGTGGTGGCATTCCCTTCTTCTAAAGATTCTTCCTGACAAGTTTCTATGTCTTCATTTTCATTTTCATCGTCGTCGGTATCGTCTAAATTTATTTGAAACCGATCACTAATTTCGTCCATTAAACCGTCTGCCTGCCAATATGACTCTTCAATCTTTTCACACGCTCTGCAGTCACTTTTAACAGAGCACTCTGAACCAGTCGCCACTGACAAAAATTACCTGACACAAAAGTGACTGTACGGAAGTGGGGGGGTGGAGTTTTTCTAGCATTCCTAAGTAATTTTACAAGGATAGCCCATTATAGTGCACATGTCACTCAGACGTCTAGCGAAGGGTGGAAGAACAGTTCTCTAGAGAAGGATAGCAGAAACCATGCCAACTTAGTCCTTTTACACTATACTAGAGCAATCCCAGGAGTCCACCTACATTTTTGAGCAGGTTAGGGTGAGAAATTGGGCAATTTAGTGTTAGTTTGGGCAAGTTAGGGTAAGAAATGGATGAGTTAACCCATTCACCTCAAAAGTAGAGGTAGACTCGCTAGTAGTTAAATCGCCTTCAACTCAAAATACGAGGTACACCCGCATTACTCTGCTGTTATGTATCTTGCAATATGTTGTGCATCCCTTGGCAGGTCAATCTTCTGTTAACATTTATGGGTAGTAGAGGAGTGTATATTGGCCTTCATCCTTATTGTGATCTCAAGTGTCGTTATCTTTTGTTTGTTTTGAGTGTCTGAAAATAGACAATATAATTTACTATAACTTAAATCCAGTTTCTGGGGAAATGCATTGAGCATTTAAAACTTAAGTGAATGGGTTAATGTACACCAGAATAGTTTAGCGTTCACATGGCGGATTTTTCTTGAGATAAGTTGGCTACACTGTCTGAGCGATGACTAATACATATTTTACTTTGTATATTGGTGATTTTAGGTTACTTTGAGCTCAACCTCTCAATTTATTTTAAGGTATTTCTCAATTTTTTGTCTCAGGAAATTAGGCCTAATCCTATGCATATTTTTTTCAAATGCCCCAGGTTTGTCTTTCGACATTCCTGGTTTCTCTCCTGGCATGGCGTACTTGTAACCCACTTTTGAGGTTGGGGCGCCTGGACAGCGGGGTTACGTTGTCCCGATGATATGATGGGAGATGATGATGATAATGGTGCGCCAGGAGAGTCCCTAATCCTAAGCTTAACCTAAGATGAATATGAATGATGATGATTGCGATGGCCATATGATTTCGGGGACCGTTTGGGCCTTAAAGTTTTCCTGACATTTGTCTTACAGATGAGGAAAGACCCCGATAAAAACCTCACCCAGAAAAACTGTCCCGACCGCGGATCGAACCCGGGCCCGCTGCATGACAAGGCAGCACGCTACCCCGAGACCACAGCGGTGCATATATTGCAACAATAATTTTGTATGGTCTTGAAGCGTCGTTGGTAGCAACTGACTGGAATTTAACGATCTCATAAATAACCGCCGTAGCCGAGCGGTTAAGGTAGGAAGCCTTGGCGCAGAGCTACGGGACTTGCGCTGGTTCGAGTCTCCACGGGGGAAGAAATTTTCTCATGGTATTTCGGCCAGTATGGGACCGGTGCCCACCCAGCATCGTGAGGCAATTGGGTAGCTACAATAAGTAGCGGCTCCAGGTTGAGGAACCAGCTATAACGGCTGGGGGACTCGACATGCTAACCACATGTCACCCCTACACTGCCTGTTGATCATCTACCTCTGTGTTTGACACATGTGGATGTGAAGGGCCAGCAGCCGGCTGGTAAAAGGGCAACCGCTGAAAAGTGGAAAGACCCTCAATCGGAATAAATAATGGGTTGTACAATTGGGGTGTGTTCTCATTTAATAGTAAGGTGTTGTTGACGTCTTTTACAATTTCAAGTTCCTCTTATAAATTTGTCTTAGCTGTAAAATTTTCTTCGTGAACTATCGTGAGAGTATTTTCTATTGTGTCCATTCGTTGACCAGCGTTAATGATGATTTTGGCATAGTTTGACTTTCTACCCATTAACATCAGAAAAGGCATAACTAAGTAACCCACTGCTCTATCGAAAGTGTAGGATGTTGGCGGCACGGACATAATCTCTCCATACATACCTGTCCTGAGCTTACGTTTTCCAATCATCCAATGTATAATCTACTTCCCTTATATCATGGTTAATGTTATTCCCCCCACCTCTTTCTTGGTCTACCAACTGGGCGTTTTCCCTCCGGTTTTCCTATAAGAAGCTTCCATGCACCTCTAAAGACCTACTCTCCATCTCAATGGAATTTGATATGGATTTTAAAAGAATGTAATGCATTAATCAACTGTTCGTATGTGATACCAAGACAAAAGACAGTCAAAAGTCTAACTTCTCGTTATATTATTAAATTGTCTGTATGTGAAACAAAGACAAAAGACAGGCAGAAGCCTTACTTTTAATTTACACTATAAAAAATGCAGTCCTTGCTGATAATATTACAGAGGCGGCAGAGAAGAAGGGAAATTCTCTAAAGTAAGTCAGGCAGTTCGCGGTAAAATATAAAGAAAATCGTTTACAAAGAAAACCGTAGCAGAGAGACATAAGGGATGCTTAAATAAAGAATATTTTAGGAAACATCTTGTATAAGAAAGGAAGATAATGTGATAGAATAGCAGTAAAATGAGATAGAATTGAAGGCTCGAGTTTCTTCTTGCATCGTGAAACCCCAGAGGCTTGAATAACTGTGTGGGCAGTCACACGGTCTTTACCCCAGGGAGTTCTGCCTGGCGGCTTCCAATTGGTTGGTTGCACGATGGACCAGAGACTAATTCTCTACTGTGAGATACATTACCGTTCCAACCTTGATCAAGTTTCCTGCATTAACATCTCTACTATCGATTAGTAGGCCTATATTACATACAAGCCTGGAAGACAGTGTTGTACGTTTGATTGAAATGTCCAATTCGATAGAAAAGGGATTTTTTTTTCAAAAAACATGTAAAAGAATTTCTTCCTTATAAGATAATATCACCATCATCATCCTAAGGCGCGACAACTTCAAAGGCCTTCTCAACAATCCTCCTCCATGCCAATCTGTCTCTTTCCATATAAAATTTAGTCACTTTCATTTCCTTTAGATCGTACATTGTGTCATCCTCCTATGTCATCTTCGGTCTTCCAACAGCTCGGCCTCCTATAGGTTTCCATTTATAGAGTGTCTTAACCAATTTCTGATCATCCATTCTTATTAAATGCCCAAACCAACCAATTCTGAGTGATCTTATATGGTTTACTATATTATTATTTTTTTATTAATTTGTTTAGTTCGTTATTTGTTTTGATTTGTCCTACAGTTATCATTTCCTCTAATTGGTCCAAATACTCGTCTCAGAATTTTCCATTAAAAATTAATAATTTCTGTTTTATTATTTCATGACGGAAATTTTGAGGAGGTACTAAATTCAAATGCCTAGGAACAATAATCACAAATAGGAATGAGATGCACAAAGAAATTAAACATAGGCTCAATTCTGGAAACGTGTGCTATTATGTATTACAGGGACTTTCGATGTCCGAACTCCTTTCAAAAAGCGTTAAACTGAAAATATATAAAACTATTATTCTACCAGTTATATTATATGGATGCGAAACATGGACTCTTACTTTAAGGGAGGAAATGAGATTACGATTATTTGAGAATAAAGTTCTTAGAAAAATTTTTGGACCAAAGAGAGATGAACAGATAGGTGAATGGAGAAGGCTACATAACAGTCAAGTACATGGTCTTTATAGGAAGACAGATATAATAAGAACAGTTAAATATCGTAGACTGCGATGGGCAGGACATATGGCACGTATGGGTAATGAAAGACGTGCAAGCAAGCTTCTTGTAGGAAAACCAGAGGGAAAACGCCCAGTTGCCAGACCAAGAATGAGGCAGAAGAATAACATTAACTATGATTTCAGGGAAGTAGATTATCCAGGGAATGATCTTGAAGAAGATTTCCGGGCTATAGGCCGTGGTCTCAAGGCTTGAAATTCCCGACGTTTCGCCAGACGCAGACAGTTAGTTACTTAGTTAGTTAGTTAGTTAGTTAGTTAGTTAGTTAGTTAGTTAGTTAGTTAGTTAGTTAGTTAGTCGGTCGGTCGGTCGGTCGGTCGGTCGGTCGGTCGGTCGGTCGGTCAGTCAGTCAGTCAGTCAGTCAGTCAGTCAGTCAGTCAGTCAGTTCGTCAGGCAGTCAGTCAGTCAGTAGTCAGTTCAGTCAGGTCAGTCAGTCAGTCAGTTAGTTAGGTTAGTTAGTTAGGTTAGTTAGTTAGTTTAGGTTAGTTAGTTAGTTAGTTAGATGGTAGGTTGGTTTTTTGTAGTTAGTTAGTTAGTTAGTTAGTTAGTTGTTAGTTAGTTAGTTAGTTAGGTGTTAGTTAGTTAGTTAGTTAGTTAGTTAGTTAGTTAGTTAGTTATTAGTTAGTTAGTTAGTTAGTAGTTAGTTAGTTAGTTTATAGTTAGTTAGTTAGTTAGTTAGTTAGTTAGTTAGTTAGTTAGTTAGTTAGTTAGTTAGGTAGTTAGTTAGTTAGTTGAGTTAGTTATGTTAGTTAGTTAGTTAGTTAGTTAGTTAGTTAGTGTAGTTAGTTAGTTTAGTTAGTTAGTTAGTTAGTTAGTTAGTTAGTTAGTTAGTTAGTTAGTTAGTTAGTTTGGGTTAGTTAGTTAGTTAGTTAGTTAGTTAGTTAGTTAGTTAGTTAGATAGTAGGTTGGTTTGTAGTTAGTTAGTTAGTTAGTTGTTAGTTAGTTAGTTAGTTAGTTAGTTAGTTACTTAGTTAGTTAGTTAGTTAGTTAGTTAGTTAGTTAGTTAGTTAGTTAGTTAGTTAGTTAGTTAGTTAGTTAGTTAGTTAGTTAGATAGTAGGTTGGTTTGTAGGTAGTTAGTTAGTTAGTTAGTTAGTTAGTTAGTTAGTTAGTTAGTTAGTTAGTTAGTTAGTTAGTTAGTTCGTTCGTTAGTTAGGTAGTTGGTTGTTAGGTAGTTGGTAGGTAGTTGGTTAGGTAGTTGTTAGGTATTGGTTTTGGGTGGTTAGTAGTTTCGTGGGTTAGTAGAGTTGGTTTTAGTTAGTTAGTTGAAGGTAGTTAGTTAGTTAGGTATTTAGTTAGTTTAGTTAGTTAGTTAGTTAGTTAGTTAGTTAGTTTAGTTATGTAGTGTAGTTAGTATGTTTTTAGTGAGTTAGTTAGTTAGGAGTAGTTAGTTAGTTAGTTAGTTAGTTAGTTAGTTAGGTAGTGAGTAGTTAGTTAGTTTAGTTAGTTAGTTATTAGTAGTTAGTTGGTAGTTAGTTAGTTAGTTAGTAGTTAGTTAGGTAGTAGTAGTTGTAGTTAGTTAGTTAGTTAGTTAGTTAGTTAGTTAGTTAGTTAGTTAGTTAGTTCGTTTAGTTAGTTAGTTAGTAGTTAGTTAGTTAGTTAGTTGTGTTAGGTAGTTGGGTTAGGTAGTTGGGTAGGTAGTTGGGTTTAAGTAGTTGGTTAGGTAGTTAGTTGGTTAGGTAGTTGGTTAGTTAGGTAGTTGGTTAGTTAGTTGGGTAGGTTAGTTAAGGGTAGTTAGGTAGGTTTTAGTTAGTGTAGTTAGTTAGTTAGTTAGTAGTTAGTTAGTATTAGTTAGGTAGTAGTTCAGTTAGAGTTAGTTCGTTAGTTCGTTTAGTTAGTTGTTAGTTAGTTAGTGAGTTGTTAGTTAGTTAGTTAGTTAGTTAGTGAGTGAGTTGAGTTAGGAGTTAAGTAGTTAGTTAGTAGGTAGTTAGTTAGTTAGTTAGTTAGTTAGTTAGTTGTTAGTTAGTTAGTTAGTTAGTTAGTTAGTTAGTTAGTAGTTTTTGGTAGTGTGGTGTTTGTGTGTTTGTTAATTAAGAGGTTTGGGTAGGTTGGTTTGTCCGTTAGTTAGTAGTAGTTAGTTAGTTAGTGTACGTTACTTAGTTAGTTAGTTAGTTGTTAGTTTAGTTAGTTAGTTAGTTAGTTAGTTAGTTAGTTTTAGTAGTTAGTTAGTTAGTTAGTTAGTGTTAGTTAGTGAGTTAGTGGGGGGGGGGAGTTAGTTAGTTAGTTAGTTAGTTAGTTCGGTAGTTAGTTAGTTAGTTAGTTAGTTAGTTAGGATTAGTTAGTTAACGGTAGTTAGTTAGGTAGTAGTTTAGTTAGGAGTAGTTAGTTAGTTAGTTAGTTAGTTAGTTAGTTAGTAGTTAGTTAGTAGATTAGTTAGTTAGTTAGTTAGTTAGTTAGTTCGTAGTTAGGTAGTAGTTAGTTGTAGTTAGTTAGTTAGTTAGTTAGGTAGTTAGTTAGTTAGTTAGTTAGTTAGTTAGTCGTTAGTTAGTTAGTTAGTTAGTTAGGTAGTCGTTAGTTAGTTAGTTAGTTAGTTGTTAGTTAGTTAGTAGTTAGTTAGTT
>JASPKZ010009124.1:0-75000 GCA_030220185.1 Diploptera punctata
TATTCACGAACGAATCATGTAACAGGTTCGGATGGTCATACACGTGTATGGAGACGTCCTGGTGAACGTTTTGATCCAGCCACAATTATTGAACGTGACAGATTTGGAGGTGGTTCGGTTATGGCTTGGGCTGGGATTACTATTGAGTCTCGGACGGAGCTTGTCGTTGTCCCACAGCGTTGCTGATATTTACATTAATGACATTATCCTCCAACAGGTTATACCCTTTGCTTAAGGTATAGACGTTAATTTTCTTCTAATGCAAGCTAATGGTAGATGTCATACAGCACAGGCTATCAGAGATATCCTGCAAGAATGCCAAATTCGGGTGATGGACTGACCTGCATACAGTCCTGACCTTAATCCGATCGAGCATATGTGGGATAAGCTGGAAAAAAACTTGTTCGTAAGCTTCCTGCTGTACCTCAGAATCTTGAAGAACTTTCACATGCACTCACCGAGGAGTAGGAGAGAATCTTACAGGTGTGTGTAAGAAGGCTTCTGCGAAGCATGCCTCGTGGGTGTAATGCGGTCGTTCAGGCTCACGGTGGACACACTAAGTACTAAGTGTTGAAGTAACCATGCAAACATTAGTTTCAAAAATTGTAAATCTCATATTTCCACTTTATTTTCTCTTATTTCCGGAAAGATTTCTAAATTCAAATCGTGAAAGATTGCCATGCTACGAGTTATTGGTAAGCCCAGAAAATTGATTAAACTTGGGTAGATTTCTAGACAAAACGCGAAAATAAATAAATATGTTAACAAATTACAATACCATTATTTCTTAATAATTCTAATTAAATAATTAATGTGTAATGTAATTGTATTGTTATCTAATTGTAATATTATTGTGTTCTCTTTTTTGTCTTAAGTACCAAACATCAATTTATTGTAACGGACTGTCAACAGCACGTACGGCGTATTGTCCGTGCGACCCATATTTGTAAATAACATTGTATGTATCTTACTTTTAGACTAATAAAGTCCTTATGTATTATTTTCTGTTACAAATGGTAACTTGTTCATATTTCTAATACTGTACAAGAGAACATTGTTTGAATGTCTATTCTAATTTAACACAAATCTTCAATTTATAATTACAAAAGATCAAACATTAAATTGTTTCACTATTCATTCTCGTGTTTTGGTTTAAACATGTGTTCCTCTATTTTTTAATAGTGCATTATTTTTGCCTCATTTTTCATAATTTAATAATAAATAGTAGTAGGTCCTTAATAGGTCCTTTCACTCTCTGGTAAGGAAAGAGGCCAATGAGAGATCTCCATCTTACAAGTTTGGCATCAATAGCCTGAACTTCGGTCCACGATCTGCCAATGCTCCCAGTCTCATTTCAACAGATATCTTCCATGTTACTCTTGGGCGCCACATAACAGAGCTCCATGGGGATTCCATTCTAATGCGTGGCTTTCAGCATCCTCTCTTGGTTTGCTCAGAGAATGTTGTATTCGTCTCCATGTGCGCGTTCTAATGTCTATTTAAACTGATACATATGGCAGTCTCCATAAATATAATTAATTCATTTTGAGATTTGTTCTCATCATTTAGTGTTTTCTCCAACCAATCGTAATAATTAACACGATTTAAAAAAATACATAAATGGCTGCGGACTTATAGACTATCATTCTGTAATACTCATTCAAAATTTGCCTTCATAAGGGAGGGGCCTACACTTTAGAGGGTCAAAATAAGTCATTTTTCAATTTATGGTTTTCAATAACCGGTAGATTGAAATTTCATCTTCGAATTAGTGAACGATTTTCATTGTGTCTCTATTACTTTTGGAGTTATGATTAAAAATGTACAGTGCTGTCACTCGAGTGAGCCCTTTAATTTTAGAAGGTACCTACATCTTCGGTAAGTTTGTCGCTTGTTTTCTGTAACTTAATTTTTTCAATACGGTTTCCCTGATGACTCCCAAAGGTTTGAAGACATTGGAATGCAAATTTGCATGTATATGTAGTTTAGAGAGATGAACAATATATATTACAATTATTAATGTACAAGAGTAACATGGAAGATATTTTTTAAACAATATTTGTAACGCTAATATTAAGAACAATGAGTATGCATAATGTAAAATGAAAAATAAAATGTTTACATTCTATATAATTAATGAATTGTAGTACATCTTGTAGCTACAACATTATTGAGTGCAATAAAACAAGAATCGTTAAAATATAATGCAATTTAGAAAAATCATCAGGGAAATTGCAAGACAATACTAAATTTTCAGTTGACATTATGAATATTTAATTAACCATAACGACTGGCGTTAGATTGTACTTAAGTACACAGACATACTCACATTGTAATATAGATATCACATTCCAAATTTCATTCTGTAACCAGCATTGTTGCTGAGAAAAATTGAAATATGCCATATTTTTAATGGCAAAAGGTGTAGGTCCCCGAGTTGTCTTTCGATCTCTGTCCTCTGTGTCATCATCCGTTATATCAAATTTCCTCATTGAATATCCAGTGCTTATTATAACTGACCTATAAATATTTAATAATATTCGCAGGCATCTATCAATAACAGTTGCACTCATATTGGCAGCTTTACTAGAAAGTTACGTTTCAGATCTTAATTATATTTATTCGTATCTTGAATAATGTAATAATTCTTCGAACACGAGTAACTACTAATACGTGGATCCAAGAGTTTTTGCCTGTGTTTATGTGAAGGTACCTTTTCATTGAGTGATCATTGGATATGTTACGAAGTTTTTCTTTAACTGAAGTTCTATTTAGTTGAGGATGACTGATATCTCAGTAATATATTTTAATATCTTGAATAAAATCTAAAAATTACTTTCAAAAATATTGCTATTTAACACTATATTCGTTGGGATGAAAACATTACAGAAACTTATAACACTGTAATGATTTATACAAGGTGAAATTAATATAAATCCGCAGATTTTAACCCTTTACGATTCTGTGGGATAATACGTTCCCACCATATGTTCCGAGAATCCACTTAGGGATAGATATTTCCCACTCATGCTAAAGTATGTAGTTATTAAAGCCCACAATACAGTGCAGGAAATTGGTATAAAGGCCCTTGTTAAAACTGTTAACACAAGTTTATTTACTCTTTCTTTGGCATTTTTCTATATTAACTTAGGAGGTGATTGAGTATAAAACACACACAAATAATACTTACTTACTTACTTACTCACTGGCACTATCGAACCCGTAGGTTCATGACCGTGCGGACATAAGCTCTCCATTCATCCCTATCCTGAGCTAATGCTTGCCAATCATCCCCTATAATCTACTTCCTTCAAATCATAGTTAATGTTTTTATTATTGATTTCGTACATCTCAATGATGGATAAATCATATTTGAAGAGAAAAATTATACGCTCAGACCGGGACTTGAACCCGGGACCCTTGGTTTCTCTAGACCAAGTGCTCTACCACTGAGCTACCTTAGCAAATACCGATCTAAACGCAAATCTTTCTCTATATACATTGTAATTCCCATCCACCAAATGCTGTGAAGCCATGCTTCTATCTTGCAAATGGCGGCTCCTTTATTAAGAAGACATATTTGGGAATTATACATTACAGCCAGTACGGCTTTTTCCAAGTTTTTTTATTGATTTCGTACATCTCAATGATGGATAAATCATATTTGAAGAGAAAAATTATACGCTCAGACCGGGACTTGAACCCGGGACCCTTGGTTCTCTAGACCAAATATGTCTTCTTAATAAAGGAGCCGCCATTTGCAAGATAGAAGCATGGCTTCACAGCATTTGGTGGATGGGAATTACAATGTATATAGAGAAAGATTTGCGTTTAGATCGGTACTTGCTCAGGTAGCTCAGTTGGTAGAGCACTTGGTCTAGAGAACCAAGGGTCCCGGGTTCAAGTCCCGGTCTGAGCGTATCATTTTTCTCTTCAAATATAGTTAATGTTGTTCTCCTACCTCATTCTTGGTCTACCAACTGGGCGTTTTCCATCTGGCTTTCCTACATGAAGCTTCCATGCACGTCTTTCATTCCCCAAACGCGCAACATGTCCTGCCCATCGCAGTCTACGAGACTTAACTGTTCTTATTATATCTGGCTTCCTATAAAGACCATGTAGTTCATTGTTATGTAGTCTTCTCCATTCACCTGTCTGTTCATCTCTCTTTGGCCCAAAAATTTTCCTAAGTACTTTATTCTCAAATACTTGTAATCTCCTTTCCTCCCTTAAAGTAAGAGTCCATGTTTCGCACCCATATAATATAACTGGTAGAATAATAGTTTTATAAATTTTCAGCTTAACATTTTTTTAAAAGAATTGGGACATCAAAAGACTTTGCAATGCATAATAGCATGCATTTCCAGAATTGAGCCTATGTGTAATTTCTTTATGCGTCTCATTCCTATTTGTGATCATTGTCCGTAGGTATTTGACTTCAGCCCTTTCCTCAAAATTTCCCTCATTTGTCATTATCTGTCCGTTTCCACGTGTGACCATATATTTAGTTTTACTGATATTTACTTCCAGTCCTAATTTCTTAGTTGTTACTCAATAGTGTGTGCGTGTTGGCCTTTAGTATCTCCTCACTATCGGCCAGTAGTACTACATCATCAGCATAAACTAACAGCTTATTAATACCTTTGAGTTGTAAGCCTTCCTCATTCTCTAAAGATTTTAATAGTATGCTCTGGTACAAAATTAAATAGTAGAGGAGATAGTGCACCTCCTTGCTTCAACCCATTCTGGATTACAAAAGTGTCTGAAAACTGTTTGCCTACACGCACCCTACTCTTTGTGCCATTTAGACACATTCGTATAAGTCTAACTAACTTTTTAGGAATTCCGAACTCAAAGAGTATACTATATAACTTCTCCCTATTAATTGAATCATATGCTTTTTTGAAGTCTACATATAGTTGATGTACAGTACCATTATATTCCCATTTCTTTTCTAAAATCTGCCTTATACTAAAAATCTGATCTATTGTAGACCTGTTCATTCTAAATGCACATTGATGATCTCCTAGAATGTCATCAATATAGGGAGTAAGTCTGCTTACTAATATATTTGTTAGAATTTTGTACGAAGTTGAAAGTAATGAGATGTCCCTGTAGTTGTTGCAATCAATTTTATCTCCTTTCTTATAGATTGGTACGATAATTGATACCTTCCATTCATCTGGAAGAGCTTCTTTTTCCCAAATCATACTAAGCAACCAGCGTATCTTGTCCATCAATTTTTCTCCCCTTGCTTTTATCAGTTCTGTTGGGATCTCATCTGAACCTGGTGCTTTATACATCTTCAATTTTTCAATCGTCATTTCAGCCTCTAATGAACTTGGCTCTGCGACTAGCATTTCTGCAGTCTGTAACTTATCCTGCTCAATGTCCTGTTCTGTATGCACATTTAATAGCTGATTAAAGTAACTTTTCCATCTATTTAATATACTCTGGGAATATGAAATCATATCTCCTTTTCATTCCGAATTATGTTTGTTCTAGCCTGAAACCCTTTCTTCTCTATACTAATTCCCTGATATAATTCTCTAATGTTCCTATTTCTTGCATTCATTTCAAGATCAATAATCTTCTCTCACAAATATTCCCTCTTTTTACTCTTTAGTAACTTGGTGGTTTCCCGTCTAATACTAACCAATTGCTCTAAATTTACCTCATTTGGCTCGTGTAACCATTTCATTTTTGCTAGCTTTCTTTTGTTTACTGTGTCGGCACATTCCTCATCAAACCATTTCTTGTTTTGCCTCTTTTTTAAACAACCAATGCATTCTGATGCTGACAATTTAATAGTATCTCTTATAGCCTCCCATTCCTTATTTATATCAGTTTCTTCTTCGTTTGCCACATTGTAACCTGAAGATTCCAGTACTTCAAATCTATTAGCAATTTTGATTTGGTAATCTTGCAGCATTTCATAATTTTTCAAGTTTTTAATTCATATTTTTCAGAATCATCTTTAGCGTTAGCCGTTGTCTGATTTTCACTCTGACCCGATGATGATCCGAATTGCAGTCTGTCCCTCTAACTGATCTAACATGAATGATGCTACTGTGGCAGCGTTTATCCACTAATACATGATCTATCTGCTTCCGAGTTTCTCCATCTGGGGACGTCCAGGTGTATTTATGAATATCCATATGCTGAAAAGTTGTGGTCTTAACAATGAGATTCTTTGATGTGGTAAATGTGACTAATCTAACCCCGTTGTCATTACTATCTTCATGAAGACTGAATTTGCCTATTGTTGGTTTGAATATATCTTCCCGCCCCACTTTTGCATTAAAATCTCCTAGGACAATTTTCATATGATATCGTGAAAGGCTATCAAATAAGCATTCTAATTCTTCATAGAACTCATCCTTGATCTTGTCATCTTTATCTTCTGTGGGGCATGTGCATTTACAATTATAAAATCATGTCGTTTTCCCTTTAGAACTATGTATGATATCCTATCACTAACAAACTTAATATCTCGGATAGCGGATAGGATCCTCCTCCTGACTAAAAAACCCGTTCCAAAAATAAGTCTTTGTGCATCCCCGTAGTATAATGCAAAGCTTCCTGATTCCTGACTACCTTCTCCTGGCCAACTAACTTCCTGTAAAACGACTATATCCAAGGGCGATCCATCCAATTCCCGCGTTAATATCTCTAGTGCCCCGCTATTGCATAAAGTCCTAATATTCCATGTTCCTAGGAACATGCCCCTATGTTTTGAGCCTTTGGCATAGGTTCCCTGAAGTAGTCCCCGCCCGGAGAACCGAATGGGGGACTATTTGACCTCCGGAAAATTTTACCCCAGATGAACCCATGTCCGCATTTCTTGACAGTTATATTTTTTCGGTGAAAGATCGTCACTCTTTCGCCCAAGGTACTTATTTCGTCTGGCTTATCATCTTCGACCAGTCCGGCATGGGTAACCCTATCGGCAGCAATGCTACCGCCGGCATAGCTCTCAGGATCATTTAAGCACGCAAGCCACTCCACCACGACAAGGTAAAGGTACCATGGAGGGACACACAAATAATGTCAAAATTAATTATCCATTTCCGTCCAAATAAGTACATGAAAACTGAAACCACTCTCACATATGGGTGGAAATTAGTATAAAGGCACTTTCTGTATTTCACAGATTAAACCAAAAAGACTGATCACAAATTTTACAACAAAGTTCTAAAATGTAGTTGAACCTCCATTGTTGTTAATTGCTTGAAATATTCTCTTTGGGATTGACATGATGTGGGTGTTTATTTATTCCATTGAGATTGAAGCCCGCTCTTCCTGAATACCATGTTTCTGCTCAGTCACTGTCCCCAACTGCCTTCCATTGAGATACACACGCCTTGCGAGGATCCCCCATAAGTTCTCAATCGGGTTTAAATCAGGACTTCTAACTGGCCACGTCAAAAGTGGCATTTCTTTCTTCCTCAACCATTCCTTTGATTTGGCACACACGTGAATGGAAGCATTATCTTGCTGAAAAATTAGATCTGCGCCAAATTCCTCATACATTCGTATCAATTAGGACTCCAGAAGCTCCTCAGTGTAGGACTCAGAATTCATCTGGATGCGTATCCATGCTATTTTTGATCTTCCTTTAAAGCAGAATGCTGCCCAAATCATAACGCCTCCACCACCGAAGTTTCTACCCATTCTAACTTGCTCTTCAGTACGGAGGTCGTTCCAATAATACTGAAGGCAATCAGGCCCGTCCAGATTAAACTTCTACTCATCAGTGAACGTTACTTTTATTCCATTCTGAGGTTCAGGACAAGAGTTTTTCAGCAAACGTCATTCTAACTTTCTTATGTGCATCGTTCAGAGGGTTTTTTTTTTTATTTTAGGTTCTTGTCTTCTGACAGAATTTCTCTTACTAGTCTGGCTGTTACTGGCAACTTCAAATCAGCCTGGATTTGAGAAGAAAATATACTCTTACCTTTTGCTCCGACAATTTTCTTGTCCGTCCATATTTCCCGTTTTTTTTTAATATTGTGATCCCAGTTTGACAAAATTATCAATGACACATCTTGAAGCCCCAATTTCGTAGGTATTTGTCTATTGGAAATGTCCATCTCCTTGAAGGCACTAACTCTTGATTTCTCTTCATTTGATAGAGGCTTTCCACGCTGCATTTTACGTACTGCTGACTTGTAACTGATGAACGATGCTCACAGACACGTCGTCTCCATGTAATTGCAGTGTTATGTTTACATTTATGTCTCTGTAAGAGCCAGAAGTTGACCTGCCTTTATACCGATTTCCACCCCTTGGACAGCGTTTTTTTTAGATTTTACGTATTATTTACATATATAATATATACAAAATGAGGAAACCTGTATGAAATTATGTCCGAGATAATTATATGTAATCTATGACACACATACGGTATTTGCATAAATATTTCAGGTTGCTTTACTACTAAACGTTAGTGGCTTTATACCAATTTCCTCCACTGTAGATGTCATGTCAATGCACAAGTTGAGTTCATACTCTCCCGTGTATTGACCTCTAAATCTGTAAGTGGGAAATTATTGTCCCACTGATCATTTAGCACACGCGGTTTTGTCATTTCTTCGAGCGGGATCCAACTTAACAGCTGAACTCTTGGAGAAGAAAGACAAGATAATTTATTTGATGGTACGATAATATCCTCTAACATGAATCTAATTATATAAGAATACAATTGTAGTAATATGCGTATATAACCTGTCAATATTCGAGACATGAAGTATAATTGTCGATAAAAACGTTTCACTGTATTTTAATTTTCGTTTTATTTTTCGTTAAATATTGATTTGTCACACAATATTGCAATTTAAATCAGTTCCCAAATGTGTAGCAATGGTAAATTAATTAATACATTTTATATATTAATAATGACAAAGATGTTATAGATATCCAAATGCAGATTGATAGTGTATTTTACTTCCTCTACTGATCATGCTGGGCATAGATGGAAAAAGAACAACTTTCTTGGGGATAATAAAACCAAATAATGAAAAACCTTATATTACGTGTTATGAATTGGGGATCAGTGCCCCATATCTCATCCCTATTACTTTCATTTTAACACTGTGCAGAAGAGGGTGAAAACTATAAATTATATTGTTTTATTACTATTATTAGTATTATTATTATTATTGTTATTATGTATATTAAATTATATTGTCAAGTGAGACGTCTTATCGTTGTTAATTTTTATATTACGCTACCTTACAATTCCGATCAAATAGTAAATACTAGCCAAGGGACATCCTAAATTCAGATAAAGATTTATCTAAACGAGATTCCTATTTTGTTCGGTGGAATGATATAAGAACAATGAAATGGATGGACCACGGAAAGAAGTCGGTGCCAATAGTAATATGCACAATGCCGCAAGCAGAACCAAAGTTTTACGAAGATACAAAGAAGTAGGCGTGCGTGAAGAAGTTATTTGTCCCCAGGGAATTGCTGATGTACAATAAATATATGGGCGGGGTTGATTGCTTCGATTAACTCGTGGCAACTTACACAGTGGGGCAGAAGTCAAGAAGGTGGTGGATGAAACTTTTTTATTATTTGCTTGATTGCGCAATTGCGATTTCATTTATATTGTACAAGGAAGTCATGAAGATAAATAAACAATAGTCCGTCTCCCATCTATTATTTAGATTTCTTCTAGTGGACGAATTCATTGGAAATTTTCAAGCAGAATGCGCTATGGTGACGCAGCAGCAAAAGGACTTGGAAGGAAGAGAAACAATCCTATTGGTCGCCCAACTGTTAAAAATACAGTACGCCTGTTTGATGTTGGAATACATTTAGCGAGGGTGATAAAAAAATTACCAGCAATGTGCTTATTGCAGCACAAAAATAAAGGAGAAAAGAAGTAATATGGTTTGCGAAAAATGTACTTTACTGTATAGAGTTTTTATGAAACGATACGGATGGTGAAATACAAAACCTATGCATGTAATGCAAGGATTTTTAACATTCAGTGAATACAATAAATATTTTTATTGAATAATATTATGAAAAATACAAATGTTTACGTTCAAATATCATTCGACATTATATTTTATTGTATAATTCGTTATTTTCAGTTAAAGAAATGATGATTTAAAAACACGTGTGGTATTTTGTCTAAGTAGGAAAATAATATCCCAAATGCCATTCCAGTAATAACTGTTATACTAAACAACCATTGGGATAATAATTTCCCACCATGTTTTTCACAATAATTGAGCAAAATAACTCATAATTTGTATATATTCTTGTTTCTTAGTTTTATTGTGGTACAAAAAGGAAAAAAAAAATATTTTCTTAAATTCCCCAGTTTCGTGCCTTTGGGAGAAATAAAAATGTAATGTGGTGCGAGTCATAGTTTTTCCGAAAGAAAAAGGTAATTAAGGGGTTCTTTCGCTGAACTTTTTTTGGTTTCCAAGTTCAATCCATAGGCCTATAATTCACTTCAGTGAATTAGAAAAAAAAATGCTATAGGCTAATATATATCTCCCTCTCTCTCTCTTTCTCTCTATCTATCTATCTATCTATCTATATCTATCTATCTATCTATCTATCTTTACTTTTTATCTTCTCACAAGGGAATAACTTATGTTAGACCAGTTGGATTATAACAAAAATTGGAGGATATGTTGAATGAAGCATACTGAACACCGTGATAGTAGTCATTTAACTTGAAATTCAATAATATGCTTAATATTTAATAGGAAATAAGGAACAAGAAAAAATGAAATACTGGTTTAACATCCGTATACTTATTTACTTACTCACTGGCACTATCGAACCCGTAGGTTCATGGTCGCACGGACTTAAGCTCTCCATATATCCCTATCCTCAGCTAAAGTTTTCCAATCATTCACTGTATAATCTACTTCCCTCAAATCATAGTTAATGTTATTTTCTCACCTCATTCTTGGTCTACCAACTGGGCGTTTTCCATCTGGCTTTCCTACAAGACGCTTCCATGCAAGTCTTTCATTCCCATTACGTGCAACATGTACTGCCCATCACAGTCTACGAGACTTAACTGTTCTTATTATATCTGGATTCCTATAAAGACCATATTGTTCACTGTTATGTAGTCTTCTCCATTCACTTGTTTGTTCATCTGTCTTTGGACCAAACATTTTCCTAAGTACTTCATTCTCAAATACTTGTAATCTCCTTTCCTCCCTTAAAGTAAGAGTCCATGTTTCGCACCCATATAATATAACTGGTAGATTAATAGTTTTATGTATGTTCAGCTTAACATTTTTTGAAAGCAGTTGGGACATCAAGAGTCTCTGCAATGCATAATAGCAGGCAGTTGCAGAATTGTGCCTATGTTTAATTTATTTGTGCATCTCATTCCTATTTGTGATTATTGTTCCTATATATTTGAATTCAGCCACTTCCTCAAAATTTCCCTCATTTGTCATTAGCTGTCCGTTTCTATTATATAATGTATTTGTATGTGTGACCATATATTTAGTTTTATTGATATTTACTTCCAGTCCTAATTTCTTAGTGTTACTCAATAGTGTGTGCATGTTGTCCTTTAGTATCTCCTCGCTATCGGCCAATAGTACTACATCATCAGCTTATCAATACCATTGAGTTGTAAGACTTCCTCATTCTCTAAAGATTTAATGGAATGCTCTAGTGCAAAATTAAATAGTAGAGGAGATAGTGCATCTCCTTACTTCAACCCATTCTGGATTCAAAAGTGTCCGAAAACTGTTTGCCTACTCGCACCCAACTCTTTGTGCCATTTAGACACATTCGTATAAGTCTAACTAACTTTTTAGGAATTCCGAACTCCAGCAGGATACTATATAACTTCTCCCTCTTAATTGAATCAATGCTTTTTTTTTTGAAATCTACGTATAGTTGATATTCAGTACCATTATATTTCCATTTATTTTCTAAAATCTGTCTTATACTAACAATCTGATCTGTTGTAGACCTGTTTCTTCTAAATCCACATTGATGTTCTCCTAGAATGTCATCAATATAGGGAGTAAGTCTGCCGACTAATATATTTATTAGAATTTTGTACGAAGTTGAAAGTAATGAGATGCCCCTGTAGTTGTTGCAATCAGGTTTATCTTCTTTCTTATAAATTGGTACGATAATTGATTCTTTCCTTTCGTCTGGAAGAGCTTCTTTTCCCAAATCATACTAAGCAACCAGCGTATCTTGTCCATCAATTTTTCTCCCCCTGATTTTATCAGTTCTGTTGGGATCTCATCTGAACATCTTCAATTTCTCAATCGCCATTTCAACCTCTAATGCACTTAGTTCTGCGACTAGGATTTCTGCTGTCTGTAAATTATCCTCCTCAATGTCCTGTTCTGTATGTACATTTAATAGCTGATTAAAGTAACTTTTCCATCTATTTAATATACTCCTGGAATCTGCAATCATATCCCCATTTCAATCCTAATTATTAACATCCGATTAAGATCCTTATATGACAGAATAAATGAGTAAACATTTGGAAAAAATAATATATACAAATAAAAATAGAATATGATTGTGTAGTGAACGAGGGAAGAACATAAATGGGGCAGGCAGAGAGAGATAAACCAATGAAATAAATACTGCAACGGAGCGACACGGGTACTTGTAGAACAGCGCACCGGTGTGTGAATGTTTTTTTTTTTTTTCACTGCCGCTCTCGATTATTTGTACAGTATATACGAATTGTTTCTATTTAAACATAAATACTCAATATATTGAAAGTACAATATAATATTTGTTTTATTATTTATTGATTAGCACTTTTGTGCCGTAAATTAATACTTCTTTTGAAGATATAACAGTATATTTACACGTAAATTTGTACATTTACAGCGATAGTCTTGCGAGTCCGTAAATTATTTCATCAGAATTATAAAATGGGCATAATAAATTTATTTTACGTCTTAACTACGTTAAAATCTATAGTTCAGGAAACATTTGAAAACCACGAAGTACCTGGATTGGATGTTGACCAGTTTGCGTATTTTCTGTGAGAACAAATAAGACAAAAATATTGGAATGGCTTAGAGGACTTTATCGAAAATACTTGAGATTTCGAAGACTATGCTACTTGCAATTAAAAGCTAACACAGGCCGGATTTTCTGAAGACTTTGAAGTTTCCAACGAATCCAGTGAGGAACGTGACAGTTAAAGTAGCTTTGAGCTGTCTACTCTTAAAAAACCTAAACGTCCTAAACGTTCTGTCTGCCTATTCTTAGAAACTTTGGAAATATTTATGAATTTAGAATCAAATTTATATTACAATCCAACTTGTCCAACATAAGTACTTCCCTTGCCAGATTTCTGGACCCATATTTAGACCATATAGCTTTTTTGGGCACATGGAGAAAACACAGTATTAGATATTGCTCATGTAGTAACTCTTGGATCACTCCAAATGTGTCAAGTTTGCATAAGATCAATTAAGTTTGTTAATTTTGTTTGTTATAAAGTGGTGTGAAATTTCTGAAATTTAGCTACTAATAAATTTATAAACAAATTTAAAGGAAATATTAAATAAATAACCATAATGACGCCATTATCATTATGGTATATTATCCTGATTATTAATATGTCATAAGTATTGTGCGCGATGTTCAATTTATGCAATGTAAAACATATGCAGTGCAATTTTATAGTATATTACAAAGCAAGGTTTGGAAGTGGTTTTTATAGAAGCGAGGAAATAATTAAAAACCATGCGATAGCGAAATTTTTAATTTCCGAGATTCTGTAAAACATTTCACAGACGTGTGTTGTACACTTAGCGACAAAAATAATGAGCTGCTTCAAAAAGCAGAGTCCCTGTTATGGCCCACTGCTCTTGCTCGAAAAGCTAAAGCTGTGATTCACAATGTAACGCACTGTTAAATGTTTTAAATACGCTGTATTTGTTTTTAATCGTCTTAAATAGTCAACGAACAGCGAAGAGATATGTATACAGATACGAGGGCGGATCGGAAAGTAACGCACAATAATTTTTTTTAAAAAGTTTAATAGTAAAAAAAAAGGAAAAAAATCACAAATGAACTTACATCTTTTACCTACTTTTCGACATAGTCACCAACTTTCTCAACACATTTTTCCCATCGTGTTACCAGTTTCAATATGCCCTGTTCGTAGAAGTCCGTTTGGTTGGAGTGTAGCCATCTGCGCACTGCTGATTTCACTTCCACATCTGTCTCAAAGCGTTTGCCAGGAATTTCTTCATGGGACCAAACAGATGAAAGTCCGATGGTGCAAGATCCGGACTGTATGGTGGATGCTGGAGCACCTCCCAACCAAATTCGGCGATTTTCTGACGAACGACAGCAGCAACATGGGGGCGAGCATTGTCATGAAGAAGTTTAACGTTAATGTTGCGACGTTTGTCACGAATGGCACGACGCAACTTCACTAAAGTTTTAATGTAGGCCGCAGCATTCACAGTGGTCCGTGTTCAGCAAAGTCCACCAATAAAACACCATGCATATCCCAGAACACTGTCACAAGCACTTTCCTGGCAGATTGAGTCACTTTGAATTTTTTCTTTACTGGGGAACCAGCATGTTTCCACTCCATTGATGCCTGCTTTGTTTCGGGCGTGTAGTGGTACGCCCACGACTCATCACCTGTGACGATTCCTTTCCAGAAAGCCATGTCCTTGTGCGGTGTACCGCGTTAAGTGGTCCAAGCTTGCCATCATTCGCTGGCCCTTGTGGTCGTCTGTCAGGTTCTTAGGCATCCAGCGGGCACTAACTTTACGGAATTTCAAATTTTCATTAACAATATCGTACACCGCACCATAGGAAATGTTGAACTTCTGCGATAAGGCTCGCAGTTGCACACGCCGGTCGTTCAGAATTGCCGCCTCAATGCCTCTGACATTCTGCGGGATTGCTGCTGTTGTCGGCCGGCCGGAGCGTGGCGAATCACTAAGGTTCACGCGTCCCTCTTGGAAGAATGTGCACCACCTGGAGACATTGCTACGGTCCATACAATCATCCCCATACACGCCACGCATGTCCCTGTGAATTTCACTGGGTTTATGCCCTTTGGCCCACAAAAATCGAACAACACTTCTCTGTTCCTCACAGGTGCACGACTGTAGCATGCGCGCCATCTTTGTTGCATAGATCAAGCTTCTCTCGCAAGAGTTGCACCTGAGAAAAAAATACCATCTGTAGTGAACACTTCAAACTATATCTGTGTGAAATTTCAACATTCTAGCTGCAATATCAAGGCAGAAAAAAATTATTGTGCGTTACTTTCCGATCCGCCCTCGTATTTACGAGTGTTCGACAAAGGCAATATTACTCAAATTGCGACATTTCAAAGATAGTTAAACTCTCGTTCATATTGCAAAAGTACAAGACAACCAATATCTAAACAAATAGTATCCGACGTTTACGAGCGTAGATCGTTAAACCACTTACAAAAAGATGAAATTTGTTTGAAAGCCAGGGATCCAATCCTTCAAGAATTTTTTGTTTGTTTGTTTTTTTCGCAAAATAAATCCTATTCGTGCTATAACATTTAATTCCTGCCACGAAATCTACGTCAACTTTGCATTATATTAAGTAATATTTATGCCTTCATAAACTCTATAACACTATTTAGCTACCGGTATAAATTTAATTGTGTGTGCAGTACCGCGTTTTAATAATATGCTATAAATTTATGTAATAAAAGATAACATAGCTTAATGTATTTATTTATGTATTACGTATTAGTGAGGAAAAAGTTTCATCCTTCAATTAAAGTATTTTGTTTATATATGTCAAGTCAGCATAATAATGGCCCGTAGATGATGGACAATAATAAAATAATAATAATAATAATAATATTATTATTATTATTATTATTATTATTGTTGTTGTAGCTTATAGTGCACCGCGGAGCGGGATGGGCCGCCTTGAAGAAGATGATGATGATCACTACTTTATTAGAGGGTCAGGATTGGAATTTAGATGACGTGATTTGCATAGGATGTGACGGAACTGCAACTAACACCTGTTGGAAGTGTGGCGTGATTCCATATTTAGAGCAGTATTTGGAGAGACAGTTACAATGGTGTGTTTGTATGTTTCATTCCAATGAGTTACCCCTTCGTCATTTTTCATGACCTTAGATACTTGCACTTTTGTGTCTTAGAGAATATTCGGGACCTATTGAAAAACAATTGGCTGGTTGCGAAAATTAAACCATGGTGTCTTTTTGTGCGGTGATTGGTAATTTGTCTGACTTGCGAAGAATGTAGTCGATGAACTAAATACGGGTCAAAAATATATTTATGAATTATGTCAATCTGTATCAAGTGGTACCTATACTCCTGAGCTGGCAAACCGTCAATCTGGAGAAATGGTGCACTCAACATGGCTTACTTCTACTAATCGCATACTCAAACTTAATGCTTTTAATCCATCAGAAAATTTGCAATTACTTGTCAACTACATGGTTAAAATATACGCTCCGATTTGTTTCCTAAACAAGAAAAGACGTATTGTAAGACGTAACCAAACATATTTTTCTACTGATTATGTACTCTCGATTATTACCCAAAAATCTGAGATCTACTGTGGATTCTGTTATCGAAATAAATGCCTTCTTGCGCACTCAGAAAATGTACTTTTCAGCTTGTTATTTTAAGATATAGACCACGTTTGAATGGTGGTATTGCGAAGAATAATAAAAGATAGAGAAGCTAAAAGTTGCACTAAATGCAAGATATTTAAACCACCGAAAATGAACTTCTCTGCTGGAGTTTACACCGAAATTATTCTGTGGCATGAATTTCAGGTTGCAGCACCGCCGGTCTTTCGACATATTTCTAATTAAGACCTTGAAATGATGGCAAAAGTAAGAACTTGAAAATTGTTGACCTTCCTTGTCACACACAATCTGTGGACACATGTGTTAAACTGGTAACAGAGGCCTCGCAAAGAGTAATTGATGCTAATTTTAGAGATAACTTTATTAAACTAGATTGCAATTTCGAGCAGATATGCCAAATTTGGACATAACAATAAGTTCAAATTCTAAGTGTTTTTCATTGATTATAAGCTCATTTTGTTTATTTTGCTTTCGTGTGCTTTATTTCTTTAATTGTAATGATAAATTACCTTTTACACTTGATGTTTGTGTTATTTTAGATATACGGTTTAGGTCTTAAAAACGTAAAATTTCAACACTTTAAAGTGCGTTAGAGCCCTAAAGATAACAATAAATTCTAGTTTTTCTACTTTTGACGTAATCTGTTTAACATGACGCAACTTTTTATATCTCTTGCGATAGTGTAGCTCGAAAAACGTCTTTTATATGGACGGGAAACCCTAGAGTGTCTTATAGAACGTTATCCATTCTATTGATTTGGTCCGTCCAATCTCCTCTGTATTGTGCACATATATTTAATAGTTTGAATATAATTAGTTCACTTCGTATATTTTCATTTTGTTTTCCATCTGTTATTGTATAGCCAGCTACACTCCTCAGAAACCTCATTTCTGACGATTCTATTCTTCGTTCCTGGTTTTTGGTTAAAACCCAGTGTTCCGATCCATATAGTAGTGTTTGAACCGCCATTACTTTATAAAATTTTAAAGGTGTCTCCTTTCTAGCTCCTTTGAGACTTCATTTTATGGTGCCACACATATAATTAGTATTATTATTATTATTATTATTATTATTATTATTATTATTATTATTATTATTTTTAGTTTTCAATGTCTTCACTTTTTCTATATGGCACATTGTTTCCTAGGTAATTAAAATTGTCCACCTGTTCTAATTATTTTATTCTCTAATTGGATTTTTACTCTTAATGGCTCATACCCTCGAAAAGCTAAAACTTTGTTTTTAGAGGATATATTTTCATTTTGTATGTTTCACATATTTTACTTCAGCAGAGCGGACGAGTTACCCCTTCTGTTAGGGTTAATACAACAGACTGCTTGAATCGAGTCGTAGATGGCAGCCCCATCATATATATAACCCAGCGAGACACCAGTAACGTCTCCAGGGGACATCGTATATACTTTCGAGTCTCATGGTAGAAAATGTCGGCAGATTCAACAGTTGACAATAAAAGAAAGGAATAAGTGTAAAGATTTAGATACAGCGAGTTTCATGAATGTAGATGTATGAAACGCCAGAGGGGAAAACATGAATTAATTATATTTATTTTCGACTATTTTTGTGTCCCACCTTCAAATATGACATTTATTCTATATTGGCTAAGTCAAGCCTCACAATTGTCCTCTGACACGTAGGACGATAAAACATTCTACATAACCAATCTTTAAATAGAACAAACAAATTGAAATAGAAATCGACCGCGGACCGAACCCAAGACCTCTTGTTATGAAGCAAGTAATCTAGCACTGAACTAAATGTTATTGTCGTAGTGTCATTGAAAATTTATATTTCACTGAAAAAAACAACAGATTAATATTGCGGTGTCGTCTCATATATAGTATAATACAATTCGAAATCATGTAAACCGCGTGCCTAAACTTTACAACAGTTTTATCAATATTTTTGAGCAGTAGAATATCTGCAGCTTGAAAACAGACAGAGGTTCCTATTCAAAACGTTAAAATATACTCTATATATATATATATATATTTATTTATTTATTTATTTATTTATTTATTTATTTATTTATTTATTTATCTTCACTGCTGTGTTTTAAGAATAATGAGGGCCGGTAAAATAACATAAGTCTATTTTCTGTATATGTTCCATATATATTTTCTAATTGCTATGGAAATTTTGTCATATTATCTCATCACTTTAATCCTATAAAATTAGAGGATGTAACATCATTACCTCCGGTATATTTTATATGCTCAATTTTAGTAGTAGCAAATAAGATATTATTGATTCGTTATATATTAGGCATATACAATTTTCATATGCATCAATTACAAATTTGTTTATCTCTGAATCATCATCTGTGATTATGCTTTGAATTAAAAACAATATTTGAAACGTTTACAGAAAAAATGTTGTTAATTATATTTTAGACTTGTAATTTGTGATGTGCGAGGTATAATAACGTAAAACATAACCAATACCACGTTGCAAAGCATGTATTAATACGACCAAATTAATAATACATAATTGGATCCATATTTGAATCTTCTATATCTATTTCAATGGAATTAGTGCCAGCTATGTTAATTGCGTGTTTTCTGTTCACATTTCCCCATAATGAAATGCAGGGCCGATGAAACTTGTGTGATCAAAGCTATTGGATGTACATTCGGTGTTTAATGCCATAGCTGAAAAATTGTTAGCAGTTCCAGATAATAGGAAAGTAATCTATGCTCAAATGATGAGGGCTATATTAAAATTTGTTGGGAAAGGGAGGCTGTTCTAGGCTATCAAACAGAGGCAGAACATAAAGTGTAATGTCATTATTACCATTGTTGGTACAATAAGAGGGGGGGAGTGTGGTTAATGAGTTGTGAATGTATCAAACGGAGCTGGCTTATGTGAAAATCATAGTTAACGCTTCAAAGAAATCCACGAGTTTCATCTCATTTTCGGGAGAATGGTCAAAGTGGATGTGATAATAGTAGCAATTCATCCATGTGGAATTTTAAACAAGAAAATTACCACATACGTTCATCGAATCATGAGTTGTGTTTTGTAGACCTCATTTTTGCTCCGATAGTATATTATTGAGGTACTCTCTCTTTATACATATAAGGTTATATACAGTGGCATGCGGTGGTCACAGTTATTACGCTACTGTGGCAGTATGACGAAAAAGCGACTCCTATTACAAATTGTTATGCCATTGTTTTATTTAAGGACTTTTTCTACGACTAAAGACTTTACACTCATTGCATTAAAGATGTGAGCGTGAAAGTCCCAACAACTTTTGCCCAGCTTTTTTTTCCAACTTGACTTTTTTACGTGTGGCAAATTTCCTTTAAAGGCCCACAGCTTTATGTGTCATTCACATCAAGTCAACGAAAATAAATGCATGATTCACGTCAACTATTATAAACAAAATTCAAAAGTTCGATTCTACTTTTGGGTAATTCCATGTAAGTAGGGACATGGGTACAAAAATTAAAACTTATGGAGAGAATTTTCTTTTTCTCAGTAATGGTTAGCAGGGAGTTGAAATAAAATTGGGAACAATAAATAACTCATCTGGAACTTTCTATTTCCTGTTATTTTCCAAAGTTATTCTGAAGCTCATGTGTAGCTGATTGCAACTAAATTTTGCATGAAATTCAAAGTAATAAATACTTATACAATATACATAAACTGATACTTTCTTGCATTACAGTTTAAAGAACGTAACATTGACAACAAACTAGTATCATACAATTTATTTAAAAAAAGTATATTTTTAATACGTAGTGCCATACTTCTGAGCGATGTTCTCAGTGTAATGAGAATTACCATAAAGACATTTTGTTTTAGTATTGAACTTTATATAATTATGATAGAAGTATGAAAATGTATATTTTACTTCTTTTTAGGACTGTTGTTGAAATTAAGTATTTATTTTAAATTTACCTAATATTTTGTTAAAATAATAGAACTTGAAAAATGTGTAATATGAGTTACCGAGGATTGCCTAATGTTTATCTTATTGCGTGGAGCTATATAAGGCCTCTCTGTATGCAAGGTTTTTCAAGTAGGGAGTATGCTTAAGTATCAGCTAGTGTTGAGGGTATTGGTCACGTTACGAAAGATGATGGTTGGTTCGGAAAATGTTTGGTGCAAAGATTATCTTGATGTTTTCTATTATTAATTTAACACCTCTACTTGCAGGGTAAATTGTATTTGAAGAGAAAAATTACTACATATATAAAAGAAAAATGTTCGTCAAGCTTAGGGCTCTCCCCGGTAGCTCAGTTGGTTGAGCGTTGGTCCGGAAAGCCAAAGGCCCCCGGTTCGAGTCTCGGTCTGAGCGAGAATTTTTCTCTTCAAATATAAAATATTATGTTGGTATAAAACTTCAGCAATTACACGTCAATTTAGATTAGCATTTGGATTTTTATTGGTTTGTATGGAAAGGCCATGATTAGAGATTGATGAAAGTGAAAGAAGGTAATCTTCAGTATTTAAAATTATATACTGACTATTGGCCCACCTTTAGAACATTGTTATATAAAAAGTAAGTAATCCAAGAGCTACAACTTGCAGTGGACATCAATTGAATCTACTCCTCATGTTGGAATTAATCAAGTTGACTTCTATGAGAACTATACATGTACTTCACAAGATGCGATTCAAAGTGCTCACTGGAAACAAATCGGGTCAGCCTATTCACCGCTGCTATTTGGGAGTCAGGAATGTATCACTCATATGCTTTAGTTAGTGATGTTCTTGATCATTCAAAGGGCACTGTCATAGCATATGTTGATAGACTTGTCATCCTCCATCACACACGTATATGTTTGGTCAGATGAACCAAATGTACAGTTTAAGAATATATATGCAGCTGAGGCAATTAAAACACCAAAGAGCATGGTAAACAAATACCATGGAACTACTTTGCTATTTCCCATGGGAAACGACCTGCAGATGGGATTGAAGGATCTGTAAAACTCAATATATGGATGAATGTAAAACAGAGAAAATGTTGTGTAAATAATGCTGTGGAATTTATGAAAGATGCTCCTTCGTCAAAGGTATTGTAACCAGCATCAAAGAAGAAGAATATAGAGTTAATGTTGTGACAAAAAGATGACAAATTGTGGAAATGGCTTAATTTGGAAGACAAGATATATTATGTAAACTAACTATCTCACTGGCACTATGGAACCCGTAGGTGCATGACCGTGCGGGCATAAGCTCTCCATACATATCTATCCTGAGCTAATGTTATCCAATCATTCCCTGTATAATCTACTTCCCTCAAATTATTATGTAAAGGGCAAAACAGTTAAGAAAATGAATCCTTCTACTGTAGTAACAGCTCGTGATCATTTTAAGTTTGACTATATAATGTGAGTTACCAGGATGTGTAATGTGAGTTACAATGATTTTATTTTTTTATTAATTGTGTTGGAGTTCAGAACTTTATATTGTGTGTTAAAATCATCTCATAACCCTACTTATTTATTTTAAAATAATGAAGACAAAAAGTCAATTATCAGAGCAGAACTTCAGTAGAAAACAACGTCTCCTGAAATATTTGTATCCGAATTGTAATGTGAGTTACCAACACACATATATATAAAGTACTGATATCCTAACGAAGTTACAGTGAAAGTTATAATGAATTTTTGTTTGGTAGACATAGTCTTATTAAATAACCACATATAAACTAGAATGTTTATTTCATGTTGTTTGATATTGATCTACACATGTATATAATAACGTCATTTTGTTATGTGATTTACCATGGAAGCACCCTTTTGCAATTATGTAAGGAAAGTCTATTTTATTTTTTTTTCAATCACTGAATTTTTGGTGTAGGGCCCGTAAAAATTTAAAAGTAAAGACAATTGCAAAAGAAGGTTCGGGTAATTATAAAACAAATTTCAGCTCCTGTGAGATAGTATGTTTGAATTGATTTAATGTTAAAGCTCTGGAAACGAGCTTTCATATGATACTTCACTTTGGCTACAATAGTTAAAGGTCACCAAAATTATTTGAAATTAACTATATCCGAAAGCGTATTTTTAAAAACCTGAAAAAAAGAATAATATGTTGTACATGTGGTAAACATTATATAATTGCAATGGGATCATAATAAACATAGTTTTAAATTATTTAGCTAAAGCACAATACTGTAATTGTCCCCCTTCTGTGGCAGTTGTTAAATGAGATTCAATCAATGAAACACTCCTTGCTTTGGTTTGACAATACTTAAAAAAATAATACAATATAATTAACATTTTATAACTGGGTTACTGTGTGATGACGAGGCAAAAACGTTGATTATTCTGACATGTTTACTAGTATCAGTCAGCGCAAGGGATAGTTATCTTGATGGAAAATTAAATTTCCTTTGGGATTCCGATCTCAGACGATTTCCAAAATATGCACGTTTTGCGGCGCATTCAATCGGTTGTGGATACGCTTTAAGCACACCTACACCAGCGCGAGACATCAGCAGCAGTGTGATGCTCTAAATCGTTCCGACCTCTCACGTCGTTGGATATAGCGTGTGTCACATCGGGTGCCTAGCACACAAAAATCTAGTCTACGAGATTCATAAACGGAAAAAATGGATGTTTCATCTGGGAATATTACGTTTTTCCAATCGAAATCCTTCCAACCGGTTGCGAAGACTAGACAGTCGACGGCTTGTCCCTCTGTTAAGCCCTTTTTGGACGCAGCTCTCTGATAATGAATATTTGCATATCTCAAATAGTTCATAACTATCCGAGAAGTGCCAGAGAAGTTGACCGCAACCCTTATATAGTTCGCAGAGCGCAACGGGTTATCTTCATGAATTCTGCGAACGGCTTCGTCCTCTTCCGTTGTCGAACAAGGCGAGCGTCCTGTAGAATAGTGCCTTTGAAACTCCTTACCTTTGCGCTGTCCTCAGTGGGACATGACACTTTCGTTTGCCTCCGAAGCTGCAAACTATTTTCAGTCAAAAACACGCTATTTCAAATCTGTCTTCTCCGCCATGATGTTCAGGAATAAATGCCGATATTCCTGGTCAACAGTGTGACGATTAAACATAAATTATTTAAAGGAGACAGATCTTATTTGAATATACAGGTAAGACCTGGAGTATTGTATCGCTTCATATAGACTGTTTCTAGAAGAGACGTTTGTGGTTAAGTGGAGGGAACGTCAGTTTCCCATGCATGAGGTCGCGTGTTCGATCGCGTGCTGTCATGCTTTTTCTCTCTCTCTCGTCCTTACTTTAACTAATTTTGTTTTGTTTTTAATTTTTTCGCTTTATTCTATTTACAACATTTACCGCTCTACTTATTTACGCAAAATAATTTTCCTTTGCACGACACACAAAGAAACAGAACGGATTTATTTTCTATAATAGTCGTGCACTTGAGAAGCAAGAACCTGAAACCTGATAATGTGTAGTGGCTTCGTTCTGGAACATAAAAATTATCTGTGCGCCATGCACCATCACTTTTTTCAAAGGCTGTACATATTTCATCCTGATGACACAAGTAGGATGCAGTCTGGATCCATCTCCTTAAACTAAAGATTCAGTGGTGTACTGCCTACGAGGATATTTGTTAACGTAGCTATACGTTCCTGTTTGTAGTGGTCGGAGTTTTATTATTAATTCATCAGAGCCTTGGACCAGAATCAAGTGAGCAATAAACATCATAAAATTCCAGAGCTTCAAACAAATTAACTGTTGGAATCCATATTGATAAGTCAAGGCATATTTCCTTTAAGAAAAACGTGACAATTATAATTAAGAACTTGGTGTAGATATTTAATTCTCTTAAAGTTGAAATATTTTGTGATATTTCCCTCAAACAGGTCAAAACTTCAGCTAAAAAAGAGTTGTAAGTTAGATCCTATTTCCGATGAAGAATTTCAATAATTTGATTATTTGTGTATGACAGAAAAATATGAAGTTTTAAATGCTCTGAAAAAATATATTGCTTTAAGCGAATAACCTATCCAGAAAAGACGTTTATGTGAGAAGGAATTCGCCCAGAGTAGCTTACGAAGCAGCAGCAGTGTTAAAAACTAATTATTTAAATTAATTCACTCCTCTGATCGTAGGATTATCAGCCAATTGAAACGAAAATTTTAATTCTACAGAAGATAAGAGCAACAGGATGCAAATATTGAAAAGGCTCCCAAAATGATAGATTTTAAAATCACTTCAACATTAATTTGGAGTGTCAGACTGAACTGCAATGAGATCTAAAAGCCTGGTTAAAGAATATTCGTCATATCAAGACCTTATACTAAAGCTGGTAAAACTTTAGATTTTGAAACAGAAGTTAAAAGACTGAACTATATGAGAGTGAGGAAATAAATTGAATGATGTCCGGAAAATATTAAAATTGTCTTAAGATAAGTAGAAGACGGGGGCAAGTTCAGAAAAAAGGATCTGTATAATCTCCGTGAACTTAAAAACATTTGTTTTCACAGTTCATAATGTGATGGTAAAAATGCTGTGAATTCAGGCCTAAGTACTGTGTTCTAGCAGGTGTTTGTGGAATCCGTAATATTTGAGTCCACCAGAATATTAAATTTATTCGTATACATTGTAGGATGAAAGAACAGATGTAAGGTGATAGACCAATTAACTCTTATAAAAATATATTATGATATATACAGTGTTATACTAATCCAACTGAGGTTTACTTCTTTGGAGACAGAAAAAAAGTCCTGAGTTTGAAGAAGTCAAGGGAATGATTGAGGAAACTTTCGAACTTAACTACATTGAAAACATAACCTACAAGCAGTGGATACAAGTTAAAAAAACATATTTTGAGACTTTAGTCAAACTTACTGAATGATTCAGTAGGATACTTTTGAGAAAAACTTTCGAAATGTTTTAAATATTGATATCTTGTTAGTGAACAGTCCACTTAACTCATCCATCTCAAATCTCTGAAGGAAGGTAAATATATAGTAATCTGTGTCAAACTAAACATGGAAGATTGGGTGAAGTGAGAGGTTTTTCATTGATTGAATCTCAATTTACAACGGCCACTTAGGGGAACAATTACAGTACTCTATTGTAACCAATAGCTTCAAAATCATTTGTATTATGGACCCCATTGTAATCCAATTATGAAGTGTCACCCCATTAATAAACAAAACATATCATTTTAGATTTAAAGTTGATCTTTCGCTGACTATTATAAATCAGAGCTGCGGGTTTTCTGATTGGAGAAAGTTATCTATTAAAATGTTAAATTGAAATAGTGTGATAGTCTGTTTATTTTTATTTGGATAAATATTATGGTGACATCCTGTTAAATAATAATGGAAACTTCAATTCATATTAAGTTTTGATTCATTACGTTTTATTAACAAGGGACATGAAGACATACATGGAAGTCATAGACAAATTCCAAAACATAGGCTCGATTCTGGAAATGCATGCTATTACGCATTACAGGGACTCTTGACGTCCCAACTCCTTCAAAAAACGTTAAACTGAAAATATATAAATATATTATTCTACCAGATATATAGATGCGAAACGTGGAGAAAAGTTAAATCTCGTAGACTGCAATGGGCAGGACATATGGCACGAATAAATAATGAAAGACGTGCATGGAGGCTTCTTGTAGGAAAACCAGAGGGAAAACGCCCAGTTGGTAGACCAAGAATGAAGTGGGAGAATAACATTAACTATGATTTGAGGGAAGTAAATTATACAGGGGATGATTGGAAAAAATTAGCTCAGAATGGGGATGTACGGAAAGCTTATGTCCGCGCGGCCATGAACCTACGGGTTTGATAGTGCCAGTGAGTTAGACAAATTCTAAGCTTAATAAACACTGGTTTGTGGAAAAGCTCCACATTCTCGATGCTTCATTCTACAAGAGCTGTGATGTATCACTTGCAGTAAGAGCAAAGTGTAATAATCCAAATTAATATGTATAGAGCAAGTACAGATAACAAAGCAATTATATTTAAACTACGTATACCTTAACATTCTTAAAATAAATAAAATCTTACTACTTTGAACAATTATAATTAATATTCTCAAAGTAATCCAGATTCAATACGAATGCCCAGATATTTAACGTCCTATCAAAAAGGTTTAAATTCAATTTTATCATTACGCCACTAATCAATCCTGCAAAAAAAGTAGATTTTATTTATTATTAAATTTGCTTCATTTTGCAAAATTACTGAAAGAACGAAATTATCAGCAAAAGGTAAGTGTTCAAATATTAATCACGTATATTCAAAGGAAATATTTATATTAACGCGAATAATCATGATGATGATGATGATGATGATGATAATAATAATAATAATAATAACAATAATGAACAAGGCAAGATAAAGTACAAACCATTGGGGATACCATATTTCTCAACTTGAAATTAAGATAAAGTGCTTTTCAAGCTAACAGCCGTTTTCTGTCAATAAGGTAGGAAGATAGTATTTGAATAGTATTACGTTTTAATCCATAATGAGAAATTTGTGCAAGTCTTTTTCAGTGACACAATTAGGTTAAATAATTTAAATTACTTACAGACATATATAGTCAAGCAAAATATAATACTATGAAAATTTTAACAGTTTCGTACACTTTATTATAAATATTTATTGTAAGATGACATACTTACTTACTTACTCACTGGCATTTTCGAACCCGAAGGTTCATGGCCGCACGGACATAAGCTCTCCATACATCCCTATCCTGAGCTAATGCTTTCCACTCTTTCCCTGTATAATCTACTTCCCTCAAATCATAGTTAATGTTATTCTCCCATCTCATTCTTGGTCTACCAACTGGGCGTTTTCCCTCTGGCTTTCCTACAAGAAGCTTCCATGCAAGTCTCCCATTCCCCATACGTGCAACATGTCCTGCCCATCGCAGTCTACGAGACTTAACTGTTCTTATTATATCTGGCTTCCTATAAAGACCATGTACTTCATTGTTATTTAGTCTTCTCCATTCACCTGTCTGTTCATCTCTCTTTGGTCCAAAAATTTTCCTAAGTACTTTATTCTCAAATACCTGTAATCTCCTTATGACAAATCGAATTTATGTGCTTTTATACCGTTTTTTACTGACTGCAGGGACAATAATTTACGTTTTCTTCACTAATTGGAAAACACTGAAATGTATGAAATAATAAAAATTCTGGAAATGTAAACAGCTATAGAAAAAACATTATATTAAGTTATTATGTAAAGTGGACATTTTAAAAAATAAAGCATTTGGTTAAAATTGCATCATCGCTGTGTATAACGAACATATGGGGCCATTTAAAACGAAATGTTACTAAAATTAGTGTCAGAGTCTTACATTAGAGTTACTAGAGCATGTGATGATTTTTCCTCGAAACATGCATTAAAATATTAATTTTAGTTTATTTGAACATGCCATTAGCATGGGAAAAATTTAAAATGAATATTCATATGGAAATTACATATCCCCAATCTCTATCTCTCTTCGCTGCATTTAATTGGAGCTATGCACTACTCCATCAACAAATAATCCCTTAATTAAAGACACATTGAATTCGGCCATGTTTCACGCGGATATTCCGATATACTTCATGTTGTACTAACCAACTTCATTCGGCTAGATTTTGTATAAGTATATAAAAAATAAATAATAGTTTAAAAAACTAAAACAACACGCTTTATTAGAAAACCGAACTAAAAAATTAATGATAATTTTAATTTCCAAGACGCTTGGGATAAAATTATAGTGGTCAACAAAAAATAATCTCCAACATACCTAGAAAAATACTAGAGTTATCCACAAAAGAAATAATTTTACCATCAAAAGCGTGGGGTACTTTTTTAAAGCTTTACGTTATCTTCTTAGAGACTTTATTTTTACCAATATCTGTTTAATATCAAATATATTAATTTATATAGAGCACTCCACGCTCTTGATGGTAATTGTTTTTGTAGATAACTCTAGTTTTATTCTAGATGTGTTGAAAATGATTTTTTGTTGACCCCCTTTAATTTTATCCCAAGCGTGTTGGAAATTAGAACTATTTTTCATTTTTTAGTTTGGTTTTCTAATAAAGCGTGTTGTTTACTTTTTTAAACTATTATTTATTATTATTATTTTTTAGTTTTAATATTTTAAAGAATTAGATAAAAATGTAAGTATCTTTAAACTCGATACTATTGTAGTATGAATTAAAAGTAATACTCTACTAAAAAATCCTCCGGGCCGGATTAGAACCAGCGACATATGGATACTTAAATTATATACCACTACAGTTCACCTCTCTACCAACTGAGCTCTTACAACGATTGAGTAAGAAGTTGATAAGTCAGTAACCTATTATACCGGTTTTTATTATTTTGATTTTCTGCTGAATCTGGCCGTGACTTTAGAAAAAAACAATTATAAAATTATTATATTGTCACGAGTCCTTTACAAGTATACAAAGTTTCAAGTCGATCCAATGATTTTAAGTGGGTGAAATTCGCGTTGAAAAAATTCCGTTACATAGATAGATAGATAGATAGATAGATAGATAGATAGATATATACAGGTTAAGCTAAAGCTAATATAAAGCGTGTACAAAATTGTCTTTGTATCTATGAAACTGAATTTTTGAACAAGATTTTCACCTACTTAGGAACGTTGGATCGACTTGAAACTTTGGTACTTGTAAAGAACCCATGACAATACAATAATTTCATATTTAGTTTCTAAAATCCCGACCACAATCATCAGAAAATAAAAAAAAAGTCTTTGTATCTATGTAACGGAATTTTTGAACACGATTTTCACCCACTTATAAACATTGGAACGACTTGAAACTTCGTATAGTTGTAAATGACACGTGACAATACTATATTTTGACATTTTGTTTCTAAAATCCTGAACAGAATCATCAGAAAATCAAAAAAATGAAAAATGGTATAATAGGATGCGGACTTGTCAACTTTTAAGTGAATCGTAAGTGCTCAGTTGGTAGAGCGGTAAACTCTAGTGGTATATAATTTCAGTAAACCATACGTCGCTGGTTTAAATCCGGCTGGTAGGATTTCTTTAGAAGAGTATTATATTTAGCTCATACTACAATGGTATCGAATTTAAAGATATTCACATTTTTATCTTATTCTGTAAAATATAAAAAATAAATAATACTTTTAAAAACTAAAACAACACGCTTTATTAGAAAACCGAACTGAAAAATTAAAAATAATTTTAATTTCCAACACGCTTGGGATAAAATTAAAGCGGTCAACAAAAAAATCATTTCCAACATATAGAGAATAAAACTATAGTTATCAACAAGAAGAAAATAATTTTACCATCCAAAGCGTGGGGTGCTCAATATCAATTAATATATTCGATAATAAACAGATATTGGTAAAAGTAAAGTCTCTACGAAGAAAATTTGAAAATCATAAAAAGCAACCCACGCTTTTGACGGTAAAATTATTTTATTTTTGTTGATAACTCTAATGTTATCCTATATGTGTTGGAGATGATTTTTTTTGTTGACCACTGTGATTTTATGCCGAGCCAGTTGGAAATTAAAATGATTTTTCATTTTTTAGTTCGGTTTTCTAATAAAGCGTGTTGTTTTAGTTTTTTAAACTATTATTTATTTTTTATTTTTTAGGTTTTAATATTTTATGGAATAAGATAAAAATGTAAATGTCTTTAAATACCATACTATTGTAGTATGAGCTGAAAGTAATACTCTTCTAAAAAAATCCTCCTTGCCGGATTTGAACCAGCGACCTACAGATTACTGAAATTATATACCACTGGAGTTCACCGCTCTACCAACGGAGCTCTCACCACGATTGACTAAATAGTCGACAAGTCCGCAACCTATTATACCAGTTTTCATTTTTTTGATATCCTGATGATTCTGGCCAGGGTGTTAGAAACAAAATATGGAAGTATTATATTTTCACGAGTCCTTTACAAGTATACAAATTTTCAAGTTGATCCAATGTTTGTAAGTGGGTGAAAAACGTGTTCAAAAATTCCGTTACATAGATACAAATACACTTTTTTTGATTTTCTGACGATTCTGGCCAGGATTTTGGTAACAAAATATGAAATTATTGTATTGTCACGGGACCTTTACAAGTATACAAGGTTTGAAGTCGATCCAATGATTTTAACTGGGTGAAAATTGCGTTGAAAGATTCCGTTACATAGATGGATAGATAGATAGATAGCTAATATAAAGCGTGTAATAATTTTAATTTCCAACACGCTTGGGATAAATTTAAAGTGGTCAACATAAAAATCATCTCCAACACATATAGAATAAAACTAGAGTTATTAACAAAAATAATATCATTTTACCATCAAAAGCGTGGGATGCTTTTAATGATTTTTACATTTTCTTCTTAAAGACTTTACTTTTATCAATATCTGTTTACTGTCAAATATACTAATTGATATAGATTACCCCACGCTTTTGATGGTAAAATTATTTTCTTTTTGTTGATAACTCTAGTTTTATTCTCTATGTGTTAGAGATGATTTTTTTGTTGACCACTTTAATTTTATCCTACGCATGTTGGAAATTAAAATTATTTTTCATTTTTTAGTTCGGATTTCTAATAAAGCGTGCTGTTTTAGTTTTTTGAAACTTATTTATTTGATTTTCTGATGATACTGGTCAGGATTTGAGAAAAAAATTATGAACTTTTGTATTGTTATTGGTCCTTTAAAAGTATAGACATTTTCAAATCGATCCAATAATTATGTGGGTGAAAGTCGCGTTGAAAGATTCTGTTACATAGATAGATACAGGCCAAGCTAATATAAAGCGAGTAAAAAAGTAATACTCGAAAATATGTGCTTCAATGTTCGCTTGCTGCATGCAAACCTTGATATTATATTATGTTCCGTTAGAGGCATATCCCTCTTACAAGCACAAAATAATATCAACAACTTTATGAGTTCATACTCTTTTAAGTAAAGGATAAAACTGACAAATATATTATTAGGCTGGAATTTTGGATATTCTGTGCCAAGTAACAGTCTTTGAATTCAGAATGAACCATTATATCGATAATTGCCGAATAATTACAGGATAATTATATTTAATATATAAAAATGAATGTTTGTTTATTCGTTCGTACTTTATGCGCGGCCATACCGTTGATTCGATTGTGATGGGGCTTTTTGAAAATGTTCAGGAGTTTCCCGGGATGAACATAGGCTATAAGAGAGTTCCGATACTGAACTCCTACACCCTTAAAAATAGCCCTATGTAGTGGAAAACGTGAAAAATGCCTTAAATGGCTTATGCTGCCTATACCATAATACATAGGCTACACAAAATTAATGTACACAGAACTAATATCTCAAAGTCCGCGTCATCATACGTTTACTTCTTACGGATAATTCACAATAACCATTTTTGTCTCTCATTGATGCCAAGAAGATCAAGATAAGTACATAGATTCCTGTGCAAGCATAGCAGCACATACAGAGTGTTCTTATACGGATAACTCACAATAATGAATTTTGTCTTTTAGCTCATTAATGCCAAGAAGATCGAAATAAGTAGATTCCCGGGTAATCAGCACGGGAAATCTTAAAATAATTACGACATACATTCACAATTATTACACGCTTTGTATTACCTTGGCATGTATCTTTCTATGTACATAACGGACCTGTATCTATGTAACGGAATATTTGAACATGATTTGCACCCATTTAAGAACATTGGATCGACTTCAAACTTTGTATACTTGTAAAGACCCATGACAATACAATAATTTCATTATTTGTTTTCTAAAATCCTGGTCACAATCATCACAAAATCAAAAAAATAAAAACCGGTATAATAGGTTACGGAGTTATCGACTTTTTAGTCACTCGTAAGAATTCAGTTGGTAGAGCGGTGGAATGTAGTGGTATATAATTTCAGTAATCCATAGGTTGCTGGTTTAAATCCGGCCCGGAGGATTTTTTTAGAAGAGTATTAAGCGATTAAATTTTCACGGGATTCCGGTTTATGAAATTCAATCTAAAAATTAAAAAAAAATGATAGTTTAAAAAAATTAATACAACACGCTTTATTAGAAAACCAAACTAAAAAATAAATAATAGTTTAAAAAACTAAAACGTCACGTTTTATTAGAAAATCGAACAAAAAAATGAAAAATAATTTTAATTTTCAACACGCTTGGGATAAAATTAAAGTGGTCAACAAAAAACCATGTCCAACATTTCTATAATAAAACTAGGGATATCTACAAAACAAATCGTGGGGTGCTTTTTATGGTTTTTACGTTTTCTTCTTACATACTTTACTTTTACCAATATATGTTTAATATCAAATATATTAATTGATATAGAGCACCCCACGCGTTTGATGGTAAAATTATTTTTTTGTAGATAACTCTGGTTTTATTCTATATGTGTTGAATATGATTTCTTTGTTGACCATTTTAATTTTATTCCAAGCGTGTTGGAAATTAAAATTATTTTTCATTTATCTAATAAAGTGTGTTGTTTTAGTTTTTTTAAACTATTATTTATTTTTCATTTTACTTATTCAACTATTCATAAGAAATACATTCATTTCTGTATTTTAGCTCATTCAAGCCAAGATGAGTAGATTCCCAGACAACGCCGGCTAAACAGCACGGGGTACCTAAATATAATTACGATATAAATTTTCCTATCACTTATTTAACCAAACATAAAACACGTTAATTTTCGTATTTCAGCTCATTAATGTCAAGACGATCGCGATAAGTATATTCCCGGACAACGCCGGGCAATCAGGACGGGGTATCTATAAAAATATAAATGTATAATTATTTTTCTTTTTACTTATTCAACTAAACATAAACGCACATTAATTTTCATTTATTTAGGCATAGTAGCACACGCTGGACATATGCTAGTAGGATATGTAATACACTTATAGATAAATTTGTGATCGATACATGGTTACTAACATTTTCGTTCAATTCCTTCTATAGCCAATTACCAATGTGTTTATTCAAATTATATTGGGTAGATTAGATTATATTAGGTATATTAGAGGAGATAAGCAGGTTATATTAGATAGAATAGTTAGGTATCGGATATCTTTACTTTTATACAAGCGTGTTCTTTATATGTTGGCTACAGTTTTAGCAAAGTACATACTGTGTGCCGACAGAAAGAATGCATGCAACAGGAATGCGACTATTCACCTTACATCAGTCGTAAGCGGGCGTGGAAGTACCGTGTCTGACATACTCTCCTCGATCTCACTTGCTCCATCATAAGGCAAGCCACAGCTAACATTCGCCACCGTAGACTAGGCTGTAAACCGATGAAGGTATCTCCCTGCTTTCTGGCCGCTTACTTATCACACTAACCGAATTTGGCCACCAATACATTATTAAATTCACCCCACTTTGCCAAAGGTTTTCCTTCGTGTTACGACATATGTCAGAGTGGCACCACGTAAATTCATATTATGCACAGAATGCTTCAAAATTCATGCCGGGGGAAGAGGGTTTCTAATGAAGAGTCGCACGGTATATGCTACAGTGGCTTTGAACAACATCATCAATCTGAGAGAATTCACATGTAACCGACGCCAGCAAAATACAACACCATCACAGATATGCACCACAGCACTAACACCACACAAATACTTCAGTCCTCCCACACACCAACCCACCCCAGGCCAACGCAAATGGAAGAGAGTGATGCCGGGACTAATTTTTCTGCCAACGCTTGGAGCGCTGCGGTCGCTATATCGAAAAGCAAATTCGTCTGCAGTGAGACTGCAGCCAACAGACTTCCTGAATTAAATATTTTTTTATTATTTGAAATGAGTTGACATACTCTTCATTTAAGTAGAAACATTATCGTGACTATTTAACTCATGCCCCAAATGGGAGTCAATGACCAATCACGTTACAATGATTTTTGATTTACAACCAATCACGCTCGTGTTTCACCTCGCTCTTTGTCGATTTATCTTTATCAGCTCCTGCTTTGGTGATAAAGAAAGCTCCTCCTTTTTAATGTTCTGAATAGGTCAAAGCATTATTTTTCTCCAACAAATACCTTCAATATAGCAAATAATGAAAAGATTCCTTGATTTACTGAGTTGTTTACTAAAAAAATAAATGAATAACCCGTAATGTTGATTATGATAATTATATAGTTTCATGTGTTTCATTATTTCTCCACTTGGGTGCACACTTACAATATTGTGATCTTATTTGGTAATAAATAATATGATCAAGGTGCAGTGAATGAACATAACCTCACATTTCTGATTTGTTTTCAAACATCGCCGTTTACATTAGATATATACATATTTTAAAATAACTATAGTTAAACAATGATTTGTTAGTAAACAGCTTAATTTTATTCGTTAAATAGTCCTAACAAATGCCACTCTTGACTTCCAAATTCTATAGAGTCGTGAATTTGTCGATAATTTGGAAATCACTCGTAGCATTACTTATGATAAAACGTTTGTTTAAACTATTCCATGTAATATTACCTTTGAATAATTTTTATACCAACTTCTTTTTATTTATATCACAATAAACTGTATATTTTATTCTATAATGTTAGCTGCGTATTTTAAAATGTAGGAGCATCGTGCATCAATTTTTGTTTGTTTAATTACAAGGAATTAATTTTTTGTTAAAATAATATTTTCTAGTAAGTATTATTAATACGTTAATGCATAAAAATAAATATTAAAATATAATGGAATTTTTTTAAATTTCCCAAATTACTTTTACGGAATTATTCGGTTATGGTTTTGTTTTTACTTACATTTCCTACTTATATAAACATTTTCTAATGCTTGTTAAAATTCTTCATGTTTTTCCTGCGCATAATACAAAATTCTTATGCCACTCTTCCATTACTTACGTGATCTAGTGGAAGACCGTCCTATATATAATTGTTATTCTATATATTGCACACAGAAATTTTAGGGAGCAAACATGCTTTTGTATAGTGTTTAAAATAATACGATTCTAAGTAACTTTTTTTTCTAGTGATAGGTACATAGATGCAATATCTTTGACGTAATTATATTGAATTATTATTCTTCATCTAGCCACCTGTCATTGTTCGGGGTCAAGCTTTGATAAGATTACCTATCTATCTTGGTTATTCCATGTCTATTCTTCCATAATTTCCAACCATTGAATTACACTTTTCTAGACATTCTAATTAACTTGTTCTACAGACTTTGTCTATATCTTGGTCAACCTCTGAAAAATGGTGTTAATAGAATCAGTAAAGTTACGTTAGACAGAGCAAGCCATAATAGATAACTGTGTGCTATCGAAGGATACCCATATATATATATATATATAGGCTATATATATATATATATATATGTCCACCGCTGTGGTCTCGAGGTAGCGTGCTGCCTTGTCACGCAGCGGGCCCGGGTTCGATCCCCGGTCGGGGCAGTTTTTCTGGGTGATGTTTTTATCGGGGGTTTTCCTCACCTGTAAGACAAATGTCAGGAAATCTTTAAGGCCCAAACGGTCCCCGAAATCATATCGCCATCATCATCATCAGCATCCTTATCATTATCATCATCATTCTTCACGGCGTGGAAAGCAACGGGAAGCTACCACACCTATAATCCCCTAGTAAAGCTGCAAAGCATAGTATGAAAATGCTATGATTGCAGTGAAAGACCTGCCCTAGGGCAGAATTACTATGGATGGATAAATATATATTGTAATTTGAACCCCAGAATGTGTACGCGAGACTGAAGACATATTACATTAAGTGAAACTTAAAAAAAAAAGATAATAGAACATTTCATTATAAGAACGGTACTTGTTTTATAATTTTTTTATTTCAGCAAAAGAAGTTATATTTTTAGATAGGAGAATGTTTGTTTCCTACCAGTTCTTTTATAGGTTACTTTATGGTTATTCTGTCATATAACTGTAGTGTGTTCATAAAGATTCAAGAAGCTATGTAGTGTGTATTACAGTACATCCTTTGTATAACTTTTTTCTTTCTTTCCATTCAGATGTGCAAATATCCAGTAATGCTGCTCTTCACCTCCATCTGGAAAGAGGTCATTGATAACTGAATTCACCACCAATACAGTGAAATGAAATATTTATTGTAATTTAATGCATTGTTTGATTGAGATTATCATATGTTAAGAACAGTAAGATAGTAAAATACCTGTAATTTTGAATGTACCTTTTTTAATAGGGACCACATTTTTTTGTCGAAATATGTAGAGAACGAAATTAAAAAATATCAATGCATTAATTCCTCATAATTACTTAAATTCTCTTATTGTTTATTATTATTTTTGTTCATATGTCTAAAATAAATAAATGATTATTAAATGATTTCTCTATTTTTATTTGAACCTTTCCTTGAACAACAGAGTCATAATTTCTTTAATTCTAAGATAATGTAATGCAAAAAAAAAAGTTATTTCTATGAAAATTTTGAACAAAAAAAAACAGTTTACTTGAATACTTTCAAAGAATTAATTGAATTATAAAATATTTTTCCAGTTTTCTAAAACTAATCAACTGTTTTTCTGATGTTAGGAATATATTCTATGTATTGGACAAAGAGTAAGTTGGGGGTCTTGGAAATTGAGATGAATTTCTGAATTGATATATTCATAACACTGTGAGGTTTTATTTAAAATAATTAGATTAATCAAATTTTACAGCTTCCCTCATACTTTTGTAAAACAGAGGACCGGTTTTGAAAGAAGTCTCCCTTTCGAAACTGGTCCTGAGTTTTTAAATAAAATGAGGTGAGCTGTAAAATCTGATTAATTATTATCATTCCAGGAATTGTTTGAAATGTGGTACTACATACGCCAAAAGTGACGACTGAGCCACCGGAGTCAACACTGATTAGTTGTACTATTATTGATAGAGAGAGAAAATCGTTTTGCCGATAATACAGTAAGCTGTAATTGGTTAGTGTTTCCTGCCAACGCTTGAGGTCTCTGGGGTCTAGGCATCGCCTGAATAACATTGTCGTTGGTCATCTCTATAGTGGGTTATCTCTTAACCAACTCATACCACACCACATCCATGCTGCTCACCAGGACGACCAACAAATAACACTTCCCAACACCTTCGCCATAGTTATTTTTGCGCGGTTATTTTCCGATCTATTTCAAAATTAGCGAGGCAAAATCTTGTCTTGAAATTTCTAGTAGTTCTTTAGTATATTAGAAGATCAACTAGATATTTCACGACAAGATTTAATGAACATTTTAGAGATTTCTTAAAAAATGAGGGTAAATCCAGTTTTTCAAAACACATAGAAGAAGCAGGACAACAGTTCAACACAATAGTCAATGTATTATCAATCCTGCATAGACAAAACGATACATCGAAAATCAACGTTCTCGAAGAGTTAGAAATTATAAAGGAAACCACAAACAAACACCTGTCAAATGAGAACGTACCCAGTTATGTGAACTCTCTGTACAAAATAATTACCAGCAAGAGTCAGTACCAAATTCAAAGCAGAAGATGATACTTAAGTTATAGGAAGGCCTCCTACAAAACAATACTGCTGATTATTGAGGACGACTGACATCTCAGGTTGAAGGCAGAACTTATTTAAGCCTCTACTATAGAACATCAGATTTTTTTTTTCCAAATGCCAAAAGGTGCGCCAGGAGAGTCCCTTAATCCTAAGCTTAACCTAAGATGAATATGAGTGATGATGATTGCGATGGCCATATGATTCCGGGGACAGATTGGGCCTTAAAGTTTTCCTGACATTTATAATAATAATAATAATAATAATAATAATAATAATAATAATAATAATACTTTATTTATTCTGGCAGAGTTAAGGCCATAAGGCCCTCTCTTCCACTCAACCAGCACAAATACAAATAAATATTCGACAAATATAGATATACACTATACTAATTATAAACAGTTAAAGATACAATAAATGTAGCAATGTAAATGTCATGTACAAACAACATTTTATAGGGTAATAACAATAATGATACGATAATAATAATAATAATAATAATAATAATAATAATAATAATAATATAAATATGATACATTATACGGGAAACACCAATTATATATATATATATATATATATCTTACACTGGATAATAATGAAGTCGAGTTTAGAGCAAATATAAATTTAGATTTCTTTTAAAAGATGCCAATGTCCGGCAGCCCCTTATTTCTTGTGGTAGGGAATTCCAGTTGCGAGAAGTGGAGATGGTATATGACATGGAGTGATGTGATGTCCTATGTTGCGGTATATTAAGTAAGAGACTATGTTGTGATCTTGTGTTTAAGTTATGGTTTGAGGATAGATACTGGAAACGGGATGATAAATAATTGGGAATCGAGGTATGTAGGATCTTAAATAGGAGAATTAGACAGTGCGATTTTCTTCTCTCTTTTAGATGTAGCCATGACAATTCGTGGAATAATGGAGAAATGTGATCGTATTTTCGAACATTAAATATGAATCTGATACACATATTATGGACACGCTGCAGTTTGTCCGACAATCCGTCACTTATGTCAGTTAGTAGAACGTCACAGTAGTCAAAATGCGGCATCACTAAAGTTTGGATTAAAATTCTTTTAAGAGTTGTAGGAAGAAAATGTTTAAGTCGCTTTAGGGAATGCATTATGGAGAAGATCCTTTTAGATGTTTGTTTTACTTGCTCATGCCATTTTAAATTAGAATCTAAGTAAAATCCCAAGTTTTTAACGACGTCGGTATAAGGAATTTGTTCATTATCTAATATGACAGCCGGCATATTGCCATTGTTTATGAGGTGTAATAGCCTTGGATGTCCGATAATTATTGCTTGCGTTTTGTTTACATTTAGTTTCAGCCCATATTGTCTGGACCATAAAGATATATGCCTGAGGTCAGTGTTTACTTTGTCAATATATTCATTAATTTCGTCAGGCCTAAAGTGTGTGTAAATCTGTAGGTCGTCGGCGTAAAGATGATGCTTGCAGTTTTGTAGTTTCTTGGTCACGTCATTAATATAAATCGAGAAGAGAAGAGGAGCGAGGACGCCGCCTTGAGGTACCCCTTTCCTCACCAAGCGCCAGGAAGAAATGCGATTATTAACAGAAACTGATTGCTGACGATTAGTGAGGTAAGATGCAAACCAATCAAGGCAGTTTTCCGACAGATGTAGTGTCTTTAGTCTCGCTAGCATTAAGTCTATATCTACTGTGTCAAAGGCTTTGCTGTAGTGGAGTAGGACTATTGCGGTGAGTTTGCTTTTGTCCATTGAGTCTCTTATGTCCTCTACAATGTCAAGTAGTGCAGTACTTGTGTGATGTCCTGTTCTAAAACCAGACTGATGTTCATCAAGTAAGTCGTGTGTGGTGAGGTAGTCTGTTAACTGTGAGTGTATTATGTGTTCCAGTGCTTTAGATAAACAGGGAAGAATACTAATTGGTCTATAATCATCGAGTGTTGTGGGAGTGTTTGATTTCGGTGTAGGACGAACTAGAGCCATTTTCCAGAGTCTGGGATAGGTCCCGGTCATTATAGAGGCATTAAAAATGTGGGTTATTGTTGGGAGAATAATGTCTATTATTTTTTGCAGGAGAGTTATTGTTATATTGTCTATTCCTTGTGCTTTAGATTTAATACGTAATACTGCTCTTTTGGCGTCATCAGGTGAGATATAGGAAAAAAAGAATTTGTCTCGGGTAGGTTGGGAATATGACATTAGTTCATCTATTGTCTGTTGTTTGTGTTGTGAGGTGTTGTCAGAAGGGAGGCGGGTAAAATGGTCATTCAACTCATCTAGTGGTAGGTCAGCTGTTTCTACCTGTAGTTTATTTTGACAGAGGCCTATTGATTTTAAATTTTTCCACATGTCAGCTGAGTTGGACATAGATTGTGTAATAATAGTATGGGCATATCTTAGTTTTGCATTCCTTACAGTCTGGTTGACTTTATTCCTCAGATGTTTGTATGTCTGTAAGTCTGTCAGTTCTTTGTTCCTCCTGTATTTCCTGAATGCTACGTCTCTCTCAGTCATAAGCAAGCGGATATTATCAGACATCCAGGGTGCAGGTGGTCTGTTTATACGTCTAGTCTTGATAGGTGCGTGTTTGTCATACAATTGTAAAATCATGTCATTAAAATTTTCAACTTTCTCGTCTACAGTCCTAAGTGTCCATATGTTGTTCCAAGGTAGTTTTGCAGCGTCATCAATTAATTGCGCATAATTCATATGTTTCAAGTCTCTGTATGTTACAAGTCTAGGTCTACGTTTAGAGCAAAGGAGTGAATATTCAATGTATATTAAGTCATGTGCAGAGATGCCTGGAGCTTCTATCTGTCCACTAGTTATAACTTTTTGAGGATTATTTGTTATAATTAAGTCTAGTAGTGTGTCAGAATAGCTAGTATGATGGGTTGGTTCTGAAGGCAGTATTGTCATATTGCATGACTGGAACATTGTCTGTAGTTGTATAGTGTTGTAAGAATTTGTGGCTAATAGGTTCGTGTTGAAGTCTCCTAGTACAATTACATGTTCATAAGATGGTATCAGATTTTGGAGAACTGTTTCAATGTCATGCAGGTGACCGACATTTGGGGGCTTATAAACTACTCCTAATAAACATTTCTGCATTTTTGCTCTAATTTCTATAAATAGGTATTCGGGTCGAGACGAGTATTCACTAGGCGAATAGGATACAATTTTCGGTTATAGATAGGAACGTATATACATCGCCACGCCGCCTCCATTTGTCCCGAATTTGTCATTCCTAATCAAGATGTAATTTTGCATGTTTACAAGAGAAGAAGGAAGGGTATTTTTCAGCCATGTTTCAGAAATTAAAATGGCATGCAGATTTAGTGTTGAAAATATAGTTTGGAATTCTGAGAAGTGGGACAAGAGTGACTGTGCATTACAATGTGTTATTTTGAGTGTATTGCTGTTCAAAGAGAAACGTGATTTTAAAAGGTCTGAGGTGGAAGGGGTATGTTGAGATGGGGACAATGGAACTGTCAAAGACCGAAAAGGGGCTGCAGGTGCATTCCTTAAATCTATGGTTGAAATGTTGCTAACTAAAACAAGAAAACCGTAAATATGAAATATCAATTGGTGTTTAGTATATGAAGTACAAAATTAAATTAATAAAAAAAATAGATTATACACGAAAAAATGAAAAAAAAATGAACACAGTAAATAATTAAATATTAATAGCAATAAATTACAAAAAGTAACGAGTTTCTGAGTTGATAATTATCACTCTGACCTGAGATCTGATATATGATTTATTCGCTTTTTTCTGTCTCCTACCTTACTTATAGGTGAGGAAAAACCCCGCCGATAAAAACCTCACCCAGAAAAACTGTCCGGACCGGGGATCGAACCCGGGCCCGCTGCGTGACAAGGCAGCACGCTACCCCGAGACCACAGCGGTGAGTTGGTGTTTACTTAATGAAAATCCATATTCATTAATTAAATAAAAATAAAACGTAGTTTTACTTGATTTTCATAATTATTATATAATTTAGTGACAGCTGTTTCGGTATACTGTACCTTCTTCAGACATGTTAACAAATTATGAATTGTGTTATTACATTACATATCAACTGATCTAAGCAACAATACAACAATATTTATTTATTTTTTTAATGTAACAAAGGGGACTTATTCAAATCAAGTTGAGAATTTAACAGTCTATTACTACTCTTCAATTTATTTATCTCTACAGTCTCCAAAAAATCTAACTTCTTACCCTTATCACAAACATGTAAAATTTCAAAATTTGGATTGAAACGATGATTAAATTGGAATAGGTGGTTAGCATGTTTTGAATATTCTAAATTTCTGTTATATGCTCTCATGTGTTCCTTTATCCGAGAGTAAAAGTCTACCAGTTTGTCACATGTGCCACACTTCAATTTATATACACCTGATAATTTTTATTTCTTTATTTTGGTTTTGTTGTTTTTTATTATATTTTGTAAAGTTTTATTAGTATTAAATGACACATTAATGTTCAACTTTTTAAAGTGTTTAGATATTTTGTTTGAAAGTGGGCCTGTGTATGATATAACGACATATTTCTTTATGTTTTCTTTGGGTAAAGGAAAAACTTTGTTAATTGCTTTTTTGTAATGAACTTTCTTAATTAAATATTCAATAATTTTAGGGTCGTGGTTATTATTAATAGCAAAATGTTTAATAATGAATTGAATATAACGCAAAAATAGTATTAAAATATATTAATTTTAATATCAACATAAGTACAATTTACAAATGAAATACATTATAAAATTAAGTATAGTACCAGTATTATTTTATTCTTTGACATTTTTCTCATTTGAGTGAATTTTTTAAGTATATTGCTGTCGTTGTTTAAAAGGTCATGATTTTTTTCACAAGAATTTGTTAAATTATATTTCACACATAAAATAACTTTCAAAGTCTTAACACTCAATTGCGATTTACTTTTATGTCCACACTTTATTTGCCAAACAATGGTGGTCGAATCAAAAATGTAAACTTTGATAAGCAGTTCTCAACAATGATTTGTTATTATTAAAGTTTAACATTATAAAATTAACAAAAATAATATAAAACTCATATCATGGCGAAATAACTACAAGCAGCCAAAAACCGTATATTCCCTTTCCGTTCTCCCGCCGTTCCCTAGCTTGGGCATTCTTTCCCAAAAATCGGGACTTTTTTAAAATGCCACGAGACGCGGGACAAATTATTAAAAATCGGGACTGTCCCGCCAAAATCGGAACGTCTGGTCATCTTACAGAATACGCTTATTTACTGGTATGTGTTTATATATTCTATTGTTTTGTGATACTTCATATATAACATTATGAAATGAACGTGTTTAGTACACACGAAAAAAACACATAACATTGAAAAAACGGGCATGCTGTAATAATATTGTGAAATCATTTTTTTTATTCCTTAGATTAAAAAAAATATCGAGAAGACATCAACGTGCAAATTGACCTGACGATCTTCACTATTTATTGTAGCGCTAAACCAACAATACTAAGTTATGTGTCAACAATATAACAATATTTTACTTTTCTCTCGCCGGTAGGAAGAAAGTAAAGTAATTATATTATTCCTGCACGTATCCGGAGATATATCCATTTTATCTCCTATTTCCCTCTGGGCATCTCCTTTCAATGATTTTTTAAAATGATCCTTATGTTGAGGATCCCGCAATAATTGTTTGTTACTATAAAGATAAATAAGTTTTAACATTATAATTACAAATAAATAAACGTTATCTCAATCAAAACATACATTTATTGTGTCGACGTTTCAATCTCCTTATGTGAGATTATTTTCAAGACATGGTTGTTTATAAATTTGCATATCTTGAAAATGATCTCACATAAGGAGATTCAAACGTCGACACAATAAATTTATGTTTTGACTGAGATAACGTTTATTTCTTTGTAATTATAATATTAAATACTTTCAGTGAAAAATAATTTTAAAAAAAGTATAAAAAATTTTAACATGTTTCCCTCTGACCACTTTATACTCAAATAATAATAAGGTGCGCGCCGAAAAGAATAAACCTCTCAAGTACCTGTCCTAATCTAAACAGCGAACCATCAATGTGTTCGTGGAAAAAACCGACAATGAGTGGATCGTGGTGCGCCGCGCGCGCGCACCTTAAAACCCCGTCCAAATCTGACGAACATGGTGCGCGCGCGCGGCGCCGCGCAAATGTGTACGTACCTTTATGACAACAATGAAACTTACATTAAGATGTCAATCAACCCGTCATCGTGACATATGAACAGGCTTGCCTAGACCTCAGCAAGGAAGTGGTTTTTCTTGGAATTAATATGATATCTTTCTGAGTACTGTCCATCATGATATGAACATTCATCTTAAACATGTCTAGAATTTCGAATGACACTATGCAGATAAGATCCGTTAACAAAATTTTAAATTATGAAATTTTCATAGCTGTTCGAAATCCCAGATCCAGTTAGACCCTAACTAGCGACTCTGTACGAATATATACATGCCCAAAATCACCCTCACCAAAAACCAAAAGGGCCAATGAAAATAAATGTTATAAAACCTTGTAAGTGTTTGAAGGCGAAGGGCAAGATTTTAACACTGACCCGCGGTTTCCTTATAGCAGTGAGAGTCAGAAAATATTAGTACATTTCCCGGAGCTTGGGAAAAGCAAGTCAGAAAATATTAGAAGTTAGGGAATAATCAAGTCATGTGATACTCTCCTCACTGACGGGTAAGTTCTCCTTAATTTTTGTAAGCCATTTTCGTTCTAAAGTAATATTACAATTCAACCTTCGTTTATTTAATAACGATATCTTATAATTTCCTAAATCATAGGGAACTTGGAAGTTTTCAGTGAAATCAGTTCAATAACAAATTCAACGCCGTCGTCTTCAGACACAGTCGATATATGTAGACAACTGTATTTATAAAATTTAAATTAATAAACTTCGTTTTGTGCTTCATATCATTTAAGTGTTGAGATTCTCTACGGGTGCAATAAATCCTATTGTTTTCCTGGGAAAGATCGCATCGCTCTCCTACCCATACTCCTACCATGACTAGATCGCGAGCCTATATTCCTCACATCTAGAGGAAAATCCTATTATAAATCCCACATCCACGAATCCAATATCATTTTACCCTTATAAAGAAACCTAGTGTAACCATCATTCCTGAAATGGCGACCCAACTCGGGCGAAAATAATTTGCGAGTGTGCACAATAATACCACGACAAAACCCGCGATAAAGGAGTGACGGCGGAAACCAGAGCAGAGACTCAACCTAAGAAGAAATTAAGTGAATCGGAGAAAAAGACAACAGACACCAAACGGCAGGGACGAAGAAACAGCCAACCAAAACGAGAACAAACAATAGGCAGGAAGCAGTAAATCACCCGACACCAGCACAAGGTTGATAGAAATAAAATATTATAGTGACTATTTAACTCATGCCCCAAATGGGAGTCAATGACCAATCACGTTTCAATGATTTCTGTTTTACAACCAATCAGAGTCGTGTTTCACAAAATATTTATCAGTGTTAGGATTATCATATATTAAACAAAGCTCCTCCTTTTTAATATTCTGAACAGGTCTGACCGTTATTTTGCAGTGACTGAGCCTATAACAAATACGGCTACCAGATTGTATATAATAGTGCTTACATGTCAACATTTGTAGCAATTGATTATACCACCAAAAAAGAAACCACTGTTTGCACTTTCTTAAATGTATTTTTTCCCAGGTAATAATCGAGAAAAATATAATTGTCATATTTACATCATACGACATCAAAAATGAATTAATAACAGATTGATGTGTTTCATTTTTTCTCCACTAGAGAGCATTCTTACAATATTGCGTTCCTTTGGCAATAAATAGTATGATCTGGTTGCAGTGATAAACAAAATAAGGAGTAGAAGCGTACCTATCGTTTCTCATTTGTTTTCAAACATCGCCGTTTACATTAAATATATAAATATTTTAAAATAACTATAGTTAAATAATGATTTGTGAGTAAACAGCTTAATTTTATTCGTTAAATAGTCCTAACAAATGCCACTCTTGATTTCCAAATTCTCTAGATAAATTCACTCCTCACTTCGTGAGTCGTGAATTTATCGATAATTTGGAAATCACTCGTGGCATTACTTATGATAATTAACAAACAAGAATATTTTGATGTTGTTAGGAAACAGAAATAGGAAAGGCTAGGGAATATAGATAAGAAAATGGAGAGGAAAAACGAGGAGAGTAGCGAAAATGCTTGCGAGATAGAGGTATCAGAGGGGGATATAATTGTAGAAACGATAGGGAATAGTGCGAATGTAGACATTAATCTAGAAGGGAACAATACAGAGGTACAATTTGAACACGATAGAGCAATAGTAGAATCAAGAGAGACAATTACGAGTAATGAAAATAAGAGTCAAGAAACAGATTTTAAAAAGTACGTGGAACTACTAATATCACAATTGCAAAATGATGGGACGGAAAGAGAACGAGATAAAGTAGCACAAAGGGCAGAAAAAGAAAAAAAAATAGGGCAGAAAAAGAAGAGAAAGGGCGGAAAGAAAACAGGATAAATTATAGATTATAAGTACAATAGAATCGAAAATAAGTGAAAAAGTAGCTATAATAAAGGGCAATATAAAAAAAACACAAGAAAAGCTTAAAGAGGAATTAGAAAGAACAGAGGTTAGAATACTAAAGAAAATTGGAGTAGAAGTAGGTGAAAACAATGCATCGTTACAGACGAATATAGAAGGGTAGCACAAGTAATTGACAGGGGAGATAGAGAAGAATTGATAAGAATGTATTATATAGAATAGGAAACTCTGACAAGAAAGTCACTGATATGTGTCAGATATTTAACAACCTAACCACTGACCAAGAAACATTGAAAACCCAAGTAGAACAAAGAATCACGGGGCAAGAGAAACGCACTGAAATAATTGAATCAGTTTTAAACACGCGCCTTAGCGAAATAGGAAATGATTTAAAACAAGGCATACATACACAATTAAATAAAAATATAGAACTCAATATAAATATAAGAGTTCAATAAAATAATGAGGAAATTAGTAACTTAGCAGAAAAGGTGAATAATATCGAATTCAAAAAGAAATAAATACCAAGGAAGAATCTAATATTTCCGAAAGTGTTGTTTTGGCGGTACACATACGGAGGCAATAATAACACAGGACACTACTAATGGCTCCATAACAAACAAATTGTAAACGAACCAGATAGCATGCAAGGACAATTCCCGTTCTATAATTCTTCTCTTATCGGCATACCATTGCCGATATCCGACGAGGACGAGACTAATCCAATCCATTCATTGATGAGTTGGAAAATTTTTCAAAATTAAATGTGTACCTAAGAATCTGTATATGTAAATAGTTAGAAATGTTTGAGGACTAATAGTATGAGGTCACATTATCGACCGACGCGCCATATGAGACATTAAAAAGACGTTTAAAAACAAGTTTCTTAGTTATAAAAAACAAATGGCTAATGAAATACGCAATGGCATGTACGATAAAAAGAAAAATCTTACTTATAGCAAGCTTTTCTTGACTTTCGCAAAACAAAAAGCGAAGCTCATTTCTCCTGGGTACAGTTAGTCAGAATTTGTACAAACGTTGATAAATCGATCAGACATAGTTAACTGATAGCCCGCATCAATACGTACGAGCAAATGATCGAACTACTAACCATACTAGAATCAGGAGACAATAGAAGTTACAACCAAAATAAACCCAAGGAAGGGGGAGAGACAAAAGAAAATACACATAGGACAAACTCGAACCCAGGACAAATGAACCAAAACGAGAAGGTGCCAAGAGGTCTAGATACACATAGAGCAGGCGTATATGATAAATATAATAACCCGCAGGTCGGTGGGAACAAGGGATTCAATCAATATCAGGGAAATGGGCGCGAGCAAAGATATGATAACCGTAACTATAGTAAAAATTACGAATAGGAACAATGATAATCAAAGGGGAGAACAGAGGAGATGAGACCCACGAATAAACAAGATAGATATAAACCGTGATGTGGGAAATGAACAAGAGCAATTCCGTGACGGTATCTGAAACGATATTCCCGCGCGATATGAGAATAATTGTAACAATTATAACCAACGGCCAAGGAATGATCACTATACGATAGACAGCTTTATAAATGACAGCACGAGGATGAGTAGAACTGGAAACGAGCCAAGACAATACCAGGGGGTAAGGGAAAGGCGCGAGCTGGCCCCTAGGGGCGATAATTTTGAGCCTATCCAACAAAACGAGGGCGCTTCAAATACAAACACGGGAGATAATCAAGTTTTAATCTGATGGCGGACTACGTTAATAAGGGGCGTACCGTAGTCCTGGGTGACCAACAAATATGGATCGAAGAGCCCTATGTTGAAATTAAACGTGTAAGTGTTGACTCGAAAGTGATCGAGACTCTGCCTTACGTCCGCGTCAAAATAAATAACAAGGAATATTTAGCGTTAATTGATACCGACCAGTTTACCACGAATGTGATAAGCGAACATTTATATAATAAACTATGTAAAGAAAATTACAAGATGGCGACTATCCCATTATATAATATGACATCATCCACAAGTACAGGGAAAAACAAACAACGAATCAAGGTACAGGCAATGATAACCAGGAACATAGGCGGGATATATTTTGAAATAATCTTCCTAGTTATCCCAAGGCTTTCTGCGAATATAATACTATCGACAAAAATGTTCGAAGCTCTACACGCTCGTATTGACTTCCGTAACAGGGTGTTAACATTCAAGCTTTAGGGAAATGAATTGAACATCCCAGTAATTGAGAATTGGCTTCTAACTGTACGATGGATGAGGATAGTTTAATTGAAGAAGCATTTTTTATAGAAAAGATAATTGTTGACGCGAATGAGGCGAACAATCATGGTGGCACAGGGCCACAATGTGTTAATCTAATAAGAGAATTAGATAACGAAAATTAATATAAAGACGTATACGAAATCATGGTCAGTGAATGCAACATTGACAGTAAAAATGGATTAGATGTACCTAATGGGAGACGGCTTAAATACAATAGAGAGGATATTGGTAGGAAGTGTTCCGAAGCTGAAGGATTTCCAATACCCAACGCGATTCATTAAAGGAGACGTTAATGCGTAACATAGATACATTCGATAGAAAGGCGAGGGAGATGTAATTCCTTTACATATAATTGACATCATAGACCACGAGCCTATTAAACTAAAATCGAGGCCTATACCTATAAATATTAGGGAAAAATAACAGATGCCGTTATCACGCAAATGCTAGCTGCTGGGGCGATACAAGACTCGAGATCACCGTATCTTTCTCACATTAATTGGGTCGCTAAAAAGAACGGATCATTACGCAAGACAGATCATCACTTACATCATTCCCGATAATTACACGATCGAATCAGTGGATATTTCACTGGCGCAAATAAAACGCGGGAAGTATATTTCCACTATACATTTGTGCGAAAGCTTTTTACAAATTCGGCATTCATACATGCAGGGCGCAGTTATGAGTTTTCCCGTTGCCCGTATGGCATCAAGACCTCGTCCAGTGTGTTAATTAGGGCACTAAGTTCCATATTTGTAGGGGATATCAGTAAATCTGTGGTCCAGTTCTGTGACGATTTGATAATCGTAACAGAAACATTTGAGGAGCATGTAGCCGAGATCGAATATATTTTGTCTACGCTCAGAAAACACGGCATGACCATAAATCTATAAAAATCAAAATTTCTCAGAAAACAAGTGGAACTTTTAGGCTTCCAAATATCTGACAATGGAATAGGGCCGAGCCCAGAAAGAGTAAAATCGATTCTGGCTATACCTCCTCCCAAAAATATTAAACAATCGAGACGGTTCCTTGGAATATATATATTTGTAGTAAATTATGTAGACGCTTGTAGCACCGTTACGTGAACTACTAAAGAAGGGGACACGGTGGTCTTGGAACGAGCGGGTTACAGGTCATATTTGATAAGGTTAAAGCGTTATTCGCTAACTGCATACTTTTGCAGAAACCAGATATACCTTTCATATATACACGGATTGCATCATAGAGTGCATTGGGGGCTGCTTTGACCCAAGTAGACTCAGGGGGGAATATCAGTACGATTGCCACCGCATCCAGGGGCGACAACGAACGTCGAAATGCAAGCAATGGCCACGGAGCTGGATCTCGCGGCTAAATATTTCGTGACGTAAAAGATTCGTTTCTTACATATTCGGACACCAGACCATTGTACATTCAGACAATATTAGCATTGCATTTCTGAATAGGTGCAAGCTAGGCTCGAATAAAATAAGGCGCTATATCTCGGAAATACTTAGCAACAACGTAAGAATATAATAATATACGATTCACGTTTGTGAAGCGTTTACAGAATCTCGGAAATTAAAAAAACCTCGCTATCGCTCGGTTTTTAAATATTTGCTCACTTCTGTAAAAACCACTTTCCAACCTCACATTGTAATACTACTATTATCCAATTATTAACATTTTATTGGCACATACATCATTACATTACTTTTAATTATACTTTACCTTGAAACAGTTCTGGAAACGTGATCGATACGTACGAGCCATTACAATGTGAGAATGTTTTAAAACGGTTATTTTGAGTAGGTTTTCAATAACTCTAATCATAACAATTAGTATTACTACTAGTTAATTGAACCAGCAGATTGAAGACACAAAGCTTCCAATTCCACTCATCCATCCATAGTAATTCTTCCCGGGAGCAGGTCTTACACTGCAATCATAGCATTTTTCATGCTATGCTTTGCAATTTTACTAGGGAATTAGAGGTGTGATAGCTTCCCGTTGCTTTACACACGGTGAAGGATGGTGATGATAATGACAAGGATAATGATGGCCGGATGATTTTCAGGGACCGTTGTGCCCTAAGCTTCCTGACATTTGTCTTACAGGAGAGGAAAATCTTAAACAAAAACTTCACCCAGGAGCCTGTCTCGACCGGGAATGTAACCCGGGCCTGCTGCGTGAAAAGGCAGGACGCTACCTCGAGACCACAGCGGTGTTAATATGTAATGAACGCAATGAAGTTGGGCATGATATTAAGTTAAAATATATACGTTATAAGAATTGATAGTGTCTTACGAAATCATTTTAAGTTCTGGTTCATTTATGTGTTGGCCTGAAACATTTCAAGTCATCTGAAAAGACTTCATTGCCAATCATTGTAACGTAAATAACTATCACAATCTCAGTATTACCACCATTATAAAAATTTCCTTCTAGGAACTTTATTTTAACTTAAAAAAGAGATGCATGATAACAAAAAATAGACTAGAATAATTACGAAAAAGAATGAACGGTGAAGTAAAAAAAGAAAAATAGACTGATACAATTAGGTCGAGTAAAAAAGTGTAGAACAAACAAACATTCGATAATTAATCTATACGGAGAAAGGACAAAAAATGAAATAAGCCAGTTCGTTAAGCCAGTCGTCAGATTTTCTTTCGAGCTCATTAGGTGTTACGATAACAAAGTCAATCTTTATAATAATAAATACTGTCTTAGGAGCCAGATGTTCAACACTCATGATACTTAAATTAGCTTCACACTACAAACCAACGTGAAGCACAGTGTACGCTATGCTCTTCTCTATATCAAGATTATGAGTAAAACTATTGAGATCTAATGTCAGCTTTAAAAAATAACAATGTACTCTTGTGTCCAAAAGTTAAGGATAATTAGTTCATTTGCCGACTTATTATAAAGCATTTGTCAGAATAATACAAAAATTTGGTAAGGGTATGTCACAGATAATTAGAAACATGGCACGAAAGAAACAATGGCATGAATACGTCATTCACTTGTCATTTTCACAACAAACGAAAACTGCATTTCAGAATTCGAACATAAAAGTTGAACAACAATGGTTCAAATGATTAGTATGGGGTGTGATTACCCCTGACAGCTACACAAGACTCACATCGACGTGGCATGCTAGTGATGAGGTTGTTCAGGAGTTCGATGCTCAGCAAATTCCACTCCTCATGAAGAGCAATGTGAAGGTCTTGAAGTGTCCTCGGAGGAGACTGACGAGATGCAATTTGTCTCCCTAAGGCATCCCATGCATGCTCTATAGGATTCATATCCGGAGACCTCGCTGGCCACTCCATACGCTGGATATCTTCCTCCTGAAGAAACTCATCCACCAGTTGTGACCTGTGAGGTCGGGCATTGTCATCCATGAATATGAATTCTGGACCCACAGCTCCCCTGAAAAGTCTTACATGAGGTTCCAGGATCTCTTCTCTATACCGCTGAGCATTAACAGTGCCACCTGCGAAGATGTGAAGCTCTGTGCGTGCATTCATCATTATACCTCCCCATACCAGGAGACCACCGCCACCAAATGGATGTCTTTCCATGATGTTCATGGGGTTGTTAACGAGTTCCTTGCTCCCTCCAGATAGTCACGCGATGCGAATCACAGTTCAAGCTGAATCTGGACTCGTCTGTAAATAGCACGCTGCTCCACTGATTTAGAGTCCAGTCGCGATGTTCCTGACTCCACCGTAAACGTGCTCTCTTGTTATCAAGGGTGAGTGGGACGCACACTACAGGCCGTCTAGCATACAGACCAGCAGCTCTGAGTCTTCTATAGACAGTTTGTCTGGATACTCTGATACCTGAGGCGGCCGCAAGTTCTGAACTCAGTTGTCTGGCAGACATTGTTCGGTTTCTTCTTGCAGTTAACGCAAGATATCGATCCTGCTGAGGATTTTAACTCTTGGACGACCTCCCACTGGTCTTCGCCTAACGTCTCCGGTCTCTTGGAACCGTCGCCATAACCTAGATATAACATTTTGTGGCACATTAAGTGCTATGGAGACCTCAGTTTGTGTCTGTCCTGTTTCTAGCCGCCCAATAATTCTACCCCGAAGCAGAGGGTCCAGATGTTGTCTTTGTGCCATTTTACTGCAATCTGTTCTTACACTACATCTGATTATATCATAACTCTCTTTAAAAATGAAGATTTATGGAACAGGGCTTAACTGCAACAATGCAATTTTCATTTATAATTGCTATTAATTTTTTCATTGTTGAAGAGAGATTATAATTTAGTATGTAAACTAAACTAAATGTACTGAGAAACGTTTTGATAAATAATTTTTACTCCTTGCTCCTCTTTAAGCATTTTGATTTTCCGTTTTACAAATTATCCTAAACGTTTGGACACCAGTGTAGATACTATTAAATTGTCAGCATCAGAAAGCATTGGATGTTTAAAAAAGAGCCAAAATAAGAATTGGTTTGATGGGGAATGTGACGACATTGTAAAGAAAACAAAAGCTAGAAAAATCTTGTACGTGGGTCCACACGAGCCAAATGAGGTAAATTTAGAGCAATTGGGTAGTATTAGACGGGAAACCACCAAGTTACTAAAGAGTAAAAAGAGGGAATATTTGAGAGAGAATGTTAATGACCTTGAAATGAATGCAAAAAATAGGAACATTGGAGAATTATATCAGGGAATTAGTATACAGAAGAAAAGGTTTCAGGCTAGAACAAACGTAATTCGGAACGAAAATGGGAATATGATTGCAGATTCCAGGAGTATATTAAAATAGATGGAAAAGTTACTTCAATCAGCTATTAAATGTACATACAGAACAGGACATTGAGGAGGATAATTTACAGACAGCAGAAATGCTAGTCGCAGAACCAAGTGCATTAAAGGTTGAAATGGCGATTGAAAATTGAAGATGTATAAGCATCAGGTTCAGATTAGATACCAGCAGAAATGATAAAATCAGGGGGAAAAAAATTGATGGACAAGATACGCTGGTTGCTTAGTATTATTTGGGAAAAAGAAGCTCTTCCAGATGAATGGAAAGAATCAATTATCGTACCAATTTATAAGAAAGGAGATAAAACTGATTGCAACAACTACAGGGGCATCTCATTACTTTCAACTTCCTACAAAATTCTAACAGTAAGCAGACTCCTTATATTGACGACATTCTAGGAGATCATCAATGTGGATTTAGAAGAAACAGGTCTACAACAGATCAGATTTTTAGTATAAGACAGATTTTAGAAACGAAATGGGAATATAATGGTACTGTACATCAACTATACGTAGACTTCAAAAAAGCATATGATTCAATTAAGAGGGAGAAGTTATATAGTATCCTGCTGGAGTTCGGAATTCCTGAAACGTTAGTTAGACTTATACGAATGTGTCTAAATGGCACAAAGAGTAGGGTGCGTGTAGGCAAACAGTTTTCGGACACTTTTGAAATCCAGAATGGGTTGAAGCAAGGAGATGCACTATCTCCTCTACTATTTAATTTTGTACTAGAGCATACCATCAAAATCTTTAGAGAATGAGGAAGGCTTACAACTCAAAGGTATTAATAAGCTGTTAGTTTATGCTGATGATGTAGTACTATTGGCCGATAGCGAGGAGATACTAAAGGACAACACGCACACACTATTGAGTAACACTAAGAAATTAGGACCGGAAGTAAATATCAATAAAACTAAATATATGGTCTCACATAGAAATACATTATATAATGGAAATGGACAGCTAATGACAAATGAGGGAAATTTTGAGGAAGTGGCTGAATTCAAATACCTAGGAACAATAATCACAAATAGGAATGAGATGCACAAGAAATTAAACATAGGCTCAATTCTGGAAATGCGTGCTATTATGCATTGCAGAGACTCTTGATGTCCCAACTCCTTTCAATGAACGTTAAACTGAAAATATATAAAACTATTATTCTACCAGTTATATTATATGGGTGCGAGAACATGGACTCTTACTTTAAGAGAGGAAAGGAGATTACAAGTATTTGAGAATAAAGTACTTAGGAAATATGTTTGGACCACAGAGAGATGAAGAGACGGGTGAGAGAAGACTACATAACAATGAACTACATGGTCTTTATAGGAAGCCAGATATAATAAGAACAGTTAAGTCTCGTAGACTGCGATGGGCAGGACATGTTGCACGTATGGGGAATGAAAGACGTGCATGGAAGCTTCTTGTAGGAAAGCCGGAGGGAAATCGCCCAGTTGGTAGACCAAGAATGAGGTGGGAAAATAACATTAACTATGATTTGAGGGAAGTAGATTATACAGAGAATGATTGGAAAGCATTAGCTCAGGATAGGGATGTATGGAGAGCTTATATACGTGCGACCATGAACCTACGGGTTCGATTGTGCCAGTGAGTAAGTAAGTAAGTAAGTATAGATAGATCATCGGTTGTTTAATATCTTTGACATCGTCCGATTCCTAATAGCCAATTTTCTCCCTCCATCCAATCTCCTGGTTTTAGATGTTTCCCCTTTATGTACAAATATATTCCCTGACTCCAGGAAGTTACAGGTCTTCCTCTGCTTCGTCTTCCCTCAGGTTTCCATTCTAGTACACATTTTGGTAGCCAATTCTCTTCCATTCGCTGGATATGTCTATACCATATTAAATGCTGAGTGTTAATATAATCTAAAATAGTGTCCTCAATCTTCATTTTCTCCCTTATAACTGAGTTTCTAATTTTTTTTTGTCTTCTTAAAATTCTAGCTGCCCTTCTTATAATATACATTTCAGTTACCAAAATATAGTACTTATTTGTTTTTGTTTTTAATGGCCGAAGTTCTGCTCCATAAGTAATGATGCTTTTAATAATTGTATACATATTAAAAATATTTTTATTGGTTATATATTTACCCCACAATACTCCATTAAGGCAAGCTATTGCACATTTTCCTTTATTATTTATATTTATTATTTCCTCTTCATAACTTCTATTTTCATTTATTTTAATTCCTAAATAAGTAATTTCACTATACAATTTAATGTTTGTCCAGTCCCCAAAATTAAATTTAGTTCTGGTCCACCAATTATAAATATTTTGTTCTCTTCATGGTCAAAATGAATCCCTATTCATTATGTTTTCTATTAATGTTCTAGTCATATGGTCTAAATCTTCAGAATCATGTGTAATTACTAATTAGTAATTGCTAATAATAGGCTAATATACTAAATGTATTTTGAAATTTGGAAAACAACATTTAATACCTACAAAAATTGTCATCCTATATTTGTTCAGTTATGTCCACCGCTGTGGTCTCGGGGTAGCGTGCTGCCTTGTCACGCAGCGGGCCCGGGTTAGATCCCCGGTCGGGACAGTTTTTCTGGGTGAGGATATTATCGGGGTTTTTCCTCACCTGTAAGACAAATGTCAGGAACACTTTAAGGCCCAAACGGTCCCCGAAATCATATGGCCATCGGCAATCGTCATCATTCATATTCATCTTAGGTTAGGTTTGGGATTAGGGACTTTCCTGGCGCACCACTATCATTCATCATCATCACCCATCATATCATCAGGGCAATGTAACCCCGCCTTTCAGGCGCCCCAACCTCAGAAGTGGGTTACAATTACGCCATGCCAGGAGAGAAAGCAGGAATGTCGAAAGACAAACCTGGGGCATTTGAAAAAAAAAGTTCAGTTATTTGTTTATTCTGAAGGTTTAACAATGTCTTTGAGTTATTTTTGTATCCATTTCCACATTCTATAGTTAATCTACATTCCTCTCTATTTTTCTACGCCCCTTCTTCCAAGCCTATCTCTTCCACTTTTCTGACCAGCCCTGTGAATCTTCATAGGGAGAATTGGAAGTATTTTTACCATGTAGTACGCAGGTTATCTTCAGAGTACGCCACTGTCACTATGTTATCGATTGTAGACGAGTGAATTGATCAAATAAACCAAGTTGTTAAATCGAATTAACAAATAGTAGTAGTAGCAGTAATAGCCCTTTATTAGACTAAACGTAAGACATATAAAACGTTATTTACAAATATGGGTCGCATAGGCAGTAAGCCGTATTTGCTGTTTGACAGTCCTCTACAATAAAGTAATATTTGGTAATAGTATAAAGAAAAACAAAAAGAAAACAATAATATTACAATTACATAAGGAAAACACAATAATATTACAATTACGTAATAATACAATAACATTATACATTAATTAAGTTATTCAGAATTATTAAGAATTAATGGTATTGCATTTTGTTAACATGTATTTATTCATGAATGAATTTTGTTCTTATTTTCCGCGTTTTGTCCAGAAATTTACCGAGGTTTATCCAAATTTCTGGATTTACCGTTACCTCGTAGCATGCCAATCATTCACGATTACAATTTAGAAATCTTTCCTGTAATAACTGACGCCTTCAATATTCTAAATCTTTACATTTTCCTTCAAAGCTTTCGTTTTCAAAGCTCCCGAACATTGGACATAATCGCATATCGTGATCGTCGCTAAGTTTTAGAAATTTCCATGCATCTTGCCTAATCCAAGCAAGCCCTGATCTATCTTTAAATCCTAGATTGAGTATATAAGATTCTTCCCCAAATATGTTTTAGGTCTCTTTGTAAAAACAGTGAGCGTTTTCCCGTACACTCGGCGAAATTATTATTTTTTTGGTTTATATCTAAGTACTTTCTTCTAATTTTTCTCCACATATTGTTGCGATTTTCAGTCCCTTTTTCCCACACTCAAACCACCCCAATCTTTTGGAGTTCTCTCCTAACCTCGTCTGCCCAGAATTTCACATCTATGTTTCTAATTTGTGGTCGTAACAAAGTGCTTTGAGCATTGTTTGTTCACCTTGGATTACCCGCAACCAGTAATTGAGTACACGCATTTTGCAGTTTATGCCATCCTGGAATGACCCAAATTCATATAAGATTCCACATTTAGAAACGGCTTTACTAAGTCCTGTAATATATTTTAGAAAATGCGTTTATAGCTTATTTAGTATTTCCGTTCTTTGAAAACCCAAAATGTAACTACCACATTGTTTTACTGGCCTCACCATCGCTCCATACATTTTTTCTAAAGTGCTGACTGGAATTTCAGGCACTAGACCCAGAATACCGAGTACACTGTTAAGTTGTCCCCTCCCTGTTAATAATGCTATATCAATACGTTGGTTCCACTTTCCGTTCATTTTCAACGTCGTACCAAGATATTTAAAATATTTCACGTTTTGAAGTACTTGATATCTGTATTTCCATTCCTCTGCTCTACCATAAACCGTCCCATATTCTAAAGTGATTGTTTTTATCTTACTAACATTTACAGTCAATCCCCAATTCCTACAGTATATTTCGAGTCGGTCAAGACTTCTTTTGCAATTCCTTGATTGCCCTGGAACAGATAATTAAATCATCTGCATACAACAGAACTGGGAATGTAAGATTGTTTATCTCTGGAGCCTTAAAAAATAATCAAATAACGGTCGAACCGTGACATTAGTATGTTGAGCAATTTGATATTTAAATTGATATTTTTATTTCAACGAAGTTAATTTCCAATTAATTAATAAGGAAGAGAAAGGACAGAGGTCACGCTGAAATACTACTAATAGAAGGTAAGTCATTGATTGTACTTATGGTATCTTTTTCACTAGTATTTAGTTTAATTTTTCAAAACATGGGCTGAACTACAATTTACTAACTCTAGATTTTCACTTTATTGTTTTAAACAACAGCTCTTCTTCTGTATTTACTAGCATTTTTAAAAATATTTTAAACTTTTTGAAACAATTTTTATAGCACTGTTAGAAAATTTTCAGGTATTTATTTAAATGCGCAAATCACAATATCATGACACTGTTAGACAATATTGTGTTCCTAACTATTTTCTCCACAGATTATATTATTTAGTCTATGATTTTTCTATCGCTCGTTGGAAGAGTGTTAGGGAGTGATAAGTAAGTGTACACACAATTTTAATAACCGTTTGTTGATTTTACGGGGTGAATCATAAATATGGCTATACGTTTGATCGCGTTGTGTGATGAAAGTATTACCATTACAGGAAATATGAAATTAACGTTGGAAAGACAATTATTCAGATTACAACAATGGAATAAAATAAAACAGTATAGAACATACGCCATTAGTTAAAATGGCGTTCAATATGCAACAGCAAATTACAATTGCTGCATGGGCAAGACGTGAGGCCGCAAGACGGAGAAGACGTGAGTTTAACGTAGCATTGCAGCCGTCGACTGTGGAGAAGTGGAGGAAACGACTGCTGGAAACGGAAAGGATGCAGAAAATCAAACCTCCTGGAAGGCCTCGCATTAGCACGGATGCAGAAACAATGAAGATAATTGTGGAGGCGTTCGTTGCTAGCCCACAAAAATCAACCCACCAAGCTACACGTGATCTTCATATCAGCCAATCGAGTGTATGTTGTGTTTTGAAGCGCGAGAATTACCACCCCTTCAAACCGATTCATGTCCACGAACTCAATGAAGACTACCCTGACAGGCGGATGGAATTTTGTGAATTGTTGTAAGGGAATCAGCAAACGACGAATATTGTTACAGACAATTGAACTTTTTCTGATGAAGCTGTTTTCCATGTGAACGGACGTGTTAATCGACACAATTTCCACAATTATGGTAAAGATAATCCTAATGTTATTGAAGATATACGTTTAAGATGCGGCAAAGTAACTGTTTGGGCTATGATCGGATGGGAAGAACTGTTATGAATGCGAATTTTGGACGAGACTGTTAATGGTGATCGGTATAGTGGTATACGTAGACAAATCATACTGCCGGTAATGCAAAGTGCTGAACATAAACAATGTTTATTCCAGCAGGAGGTGCGCCTCCTCACTATGCAATTGCGGTGAGGGATATTTTGTATGATCATTTGCAACACAGGTGGGTGAGAAGAAGACGCCCCAATGAATGGCCAGCCCGTTCCCCTGACCTCATAGCATGTGGCTATTGGTTGTGGGGTTATTTGAAGGAGAAGGTTTATGTCCGGAAACCTCAAGACGTCGACATGCGATTGAGGAAGTAATTAGAGCTATTCCTCTAAACATGTATCATAACGCAATGAATGACTTCCCAAAGCGTTGCCAATTATGCTTGGATGCAAACGGCGAATTGAAGCAATAAGTGACTTGCTTAGTGTTGTTGTAAGTGATTTGTTTTCTTTTGTTCTATTGTTATAATTTGAAGGATTCCTTTTCCAATGATAACATCATATTTCCTTTAGTAATAATATTTCCATAACAAAATGCGATCAAACGTACAGCCATATTTCTGAATCACTCTGTAATATTATTAATATATTTTTTAAAGAATGAGGAAGTAAAATAAGACTTCAGTTACAGAAAGATGTGTAAACATTAAAATTCTGTATATGAATAAATACAATTTCTTTAACACAGAATTGGGGATTTATTGTAAAGATTGGTCATTTGAATTTCATAGCGACGTGCTGCCACCTAGTATAAGCTGTATGAACTTTGGTACGATATAGATAATACTCGATATGTGGCAAGGATGATAATCGATATATGGTTCGATGGTGTGTTATTGCTGGCTCTATAAACTCTGGCGCATGCGCACTGTTGTTCTATAGGACAAAAAAATATACCAAATAAGTTTTAGTGCAGTTTTTTCACAACATATATTGAAATAATATGCCTACTTATTAATTATGTGAAAATACATGCTGTGGTATATTCTGTTAGCAACATGACATTACAATGAATACTACAAAAATATAGCTTATGCCTCACATCAATATTAATTTCTTTAACCTTTAATATAAATCGTACTTCATCAATATTTATTTTAGAATATAATTACGTGAGGATGATGATCAAATTCTAGGGGTGTATTTTCTTATGACTGTGATTGGGAAGCGTAGGTTTTTAAATAACATAATGTTTCTGAACATGTATAACATTGTAGGTATGTAAAGTTGGATATTCGGAACAATGCTACTACCTCCACTTTACTAATTTGACAGTTTATCTAGGCTAGATATATATAGCTTAGCCTTAAATTGAAAAATGTTAACCAAACCACTTCACCTTTACCTATTTTGTTTTGTATGTTGTATGTTATTAGATTAAATTTCTGTAATAGTTTAAATTATAAAAGTGTACTAGCTTTATTCAGAATATACTCAAGTCTAAAATTTAATCTTAAGAAAATAACATAAATTTAGGGTTCAAGTTTTCATTATTATTTTTGTAAATCCAGCAGATAGAATATGATGTTCAGTAAAAGCTCCATAATCGCGGTTTCATTATTCGCCGGTTAAAAAATTGCTAAACAGTTCATGTATTCGTGGCTAAAAAGTTGTTATTCGCGGATCCAGTGGGTATATTAGAAGGATTAGTGTCCTTTATTAACCATCAACATTTATTTTTGCTACAGCCAGGTGCCAAGGGGGCTTTTACAAATAGTGATTCAACCCAAATGGACAAATAAATATAAAAACAAAACAAACCTTACTGTCATTAACATTGTTAAAAGCTGTTGTATTTCAATTCCGATACGTACTTTGATAAATGCCTCAATCGCCACGATCGGTATATTATTGTTTCAACTTGTCATTCGTTGCAATAATTTTGATTGATTAACATGTGTCTGTCGTGCTTTGTTCCCAGTTTATACTGTCGAGTAAAAGGAAAGAAACATTAGTACCGAAGAGGAAAATATCAGGGTTGCCGTTTAAATTAAAAATAGAATTGCTTAACCGTTTATACACATTGGCTAGTCGTTTGCGCCTATATCATGCTGTTTCAATGTTAATGAATCAAGAAATCCGAAGACCAATTCTATCTCAGATTCCAATCTTATTGAAAGACCTTTTAAAAGCGGCAAAACAGGAAAAAAGTACTAGGTTTTTTTTAAGTCATTGTCTAAAACTGACAGTAATAATTAAAATAAATGGTTCAAAATATTTCATTAATTGATATTATTTTGATAATTTTTATTTTATTCTGTAACCGTGCAATGTATCCATACAAATTACCATGGCATATTCGCGGTATCTGTATTGGCGCGGTTGCGGAACATATCCTCCGCGAATAAGGAGCGTTTACTGTAATTTAGAATCAAGTCAATACATACAACATGTTAGAATGCTCGTTGCCATCTACAAGAGAAACGCCCCGATAGTATACAAAATAAAATCTATATGTTGGCTGCAATCAATATTGTTATAGGAACTTCGACGTGACTGCATTGCAACAACAATATGGCTTCAGTATTCATTTGGAAATAAGTATTATTAAGAATAGTGATAAAATATTAGAATAATTATTACAAAACTTTATTAAGTACTAGTAAATATAATAGTGGAGTCAGGCGTAAATTCGTGGAAATTCATCTAATATATAATAAATAATAGTTTTAAAAAAACTAAAACAACACGCTTTATTAGAAAACCGAACTAAAAAATTAAAATAATTTTAATATCCAACACGCTTGGGATAAAATGAAAGTGGTCAACAAAAAATCAACTCAAACACATATAGAATAAAACTAGAGTTATCAACAAAAATAAAATAATTTTACCACAAAAGAGTGGGGTGCTCTATATCAATTAATATATTTGATAATAAACAGATATTGGTAAAAGTAAAGTCTCTAAGAAGAAGATGTAAAAATCATAAAAGCACCCCACGCTTTAATGGTAAAATTATTTACCAGAAGCGTGTTGGAAATTAAAATTATTTTTCCTTCTTTTAGTTCGGTTTTCTAATAAAGCGGGTTATTTTAGTTTTTTTAATACTATTGTTTATTTTTTAGTATTAATACATTACAGAAGAAAGTAAATATGTAAATATCTTTAAAATCGATACTATTGTAGTATGAGCTAAAAGTAATACTCTTCTAAAAAAAACCTCTCAGCCGGATTTGAACCAGCGACCTATGGATTACTGAGATTATATACCGCTACAGTTCAAAGCTCTACCGACAGAGCTCTTACAACGATTGACTAAAAAGTCGACAAGTCCGCAACCTATTATACCAATTTTCATGTTTTTGATTTTCTGATGATTCTGGCCAGGATTTTAGAAACAAAATATGAAATTATTGTATTGTCACGGGTCCTTAACAAGTATGCAAAGTTTCAAGTCGATCCAATGTTTCTAAGTGGGTGAAAATCGTGTTAAAAAATTCTGTTACATAGATACAAAGAGAGTTTTTTTTTTATTTTCTGATGATTCTGGCTAGGATTTTAGAAAATGAATACATAATTATTGTATTTTCACGGGTCGTTTACAAGTATACCAAGTTTCAAGTCGATCCAATTATTTTAAGTGGGTGAAAATCTCGTTGAAAGATTCCGTTATATAGATAGATAGATAGATAGACAGATACATAGATACAGGTCAAACGTGTAAAAAGTGTCTTTGTATCTGCTGTAAACGGAATTTTTTAACACGATTTTCAACCACTTAGAAACATTGGATCGTGTTGGAACTTTGTATACGTGTAAAGGACTCGTGATTAATACAATAATTTCATATTTATTTTATAAAATCCTAGCGCAGAATCATCAGAGAAGAATAAAAAAAGTTTTGTCTTTGTCTCTATGTAACGGAATTTTTTTTAAACACGATTTTCACCCAACGTAGACGGAAAACATTGGATCGACTTGAACTTTTTTGTATACTTGTAAAGGACCGGTTACACTACAATAATTTCATATTTGTTTCCCAAAATGCTGGCCACAGAATCATCAGAAAATTTAAAAAAAAAATGGAAAAAAAACTGGTTTATAATAGGGTTGCGGACTTGCGATTTTTTAGTCAATTCGTTTTTTTAAGAGCTTAGTTGGTTTAGAGCGGTGGTGAACTCTGGTGGTATATAATTTCAGTAATCCATAGGTCGCTAGTTCAAATCCATCTGAGAGGTTTTTTTTTAGAAGAGTATTACGTTTAGCTCATACTACAATAATATCGAATTTAAAGGTATTTACATTTTTATCTTATCCTGTAAAATATTGAAACTAAAAAAAATAAGTAATAGTTTTAAAAAACTAAAACAACACGCTTTATTAGAAAACTGAACTAAAAAACTTCAAAATAATTTTAATTTCCAACACGCTTGGGATAAATAAATTTACCATCAAAAGCGTGGGGTGCTTTTTATGATTTTTACATTTTCTTCTTAGAGTGTTTACGTTTACCAATATCTGTTTATTATCAAAGGTATTAATTGATAAAGAGCACCCCAGGCTTTTGATGGTAAAATTATTTATCCCAAGTGTGTTGGAAAATAAAATTATTTTTCGTTTTTTTAGTTCGGTTTTCTAATAAAGCGTGTTGTTCTAGCTTTTTAAAACTATTATTTATTTTTACACGCTTTATATTAGCTTGACCTGTAATTAACTATCTATCTGTGTAACGGAATTTTCGAACGCGATTTTTACGCACTTAGATTCATTGGATAGACTTGAAACTTTGTATACCTGTAACGGACCCGTGAAAATACAGTAATTTCATATTTGTTTCTAAAATCGTGGTCAGAATCGTCAGAAAATAAAAAAAAGTGTCTTTGTACTTATGTAACGGAATCTTTGAACACGATTTTCACCCACTTAGAAATATTGGATCGACTTGAAACATTGTATACTTCTAAAGAACCCGTGACAATATAATAATTTCAAATTTTGGTTCTAAAATCCTGGCCAGAAACGTCAGAAAATAAAATGAAAACTGGTATAAGAGGTTGCCGACTTGTCGGCTTTTTAGCCAAGCATTGTAAGAGCTCAGTTGGTAGAGCGGTGAACAGTCGTGGTATATAATTTCAGTAATCTGTAGGTCCCTGGTTCAAGTCCGGCTGGTAAAATCATTTTAGAAGAGTATTACTTTCAGCTCATACTACAATAATATCAAATTTAAAGTTATTTATATTTTTATCTTATTCTGTAATATATTAACATGTTTTAAGCAGGTTATATTTTTAAGTTACTGCAAGTCTATTAGGTCTATTAGAAAAAAATTCTATGACGCCGAAAATTTTGGATAAGCTTTCGACAGTACAGATTGAATAGGTGTACGTAACGTTGGACATAATTCGCCTGATGACAATCGTTTTGATTCTGGTCTACACGCCTGTAGCTGTACCGCTTATTAGGGCCGCATCATGTCACTGATCAACACTTAAGAAATAACTATGATCAGATACTCGTAATTCTCACAATCAAGATAAAAAAAAACAACTTCAACACACTGCATATAATTCTATACAGAGGGTGTAAATGAATTACCCCACACATATTTAACTACGTATAGAGGGATGTTAAATATGCATTTGAGATAAAAACTAATGGTATACGAAAAAAAAAAATGTCCAAGTTTTGATTCAATTTGTAAAATGGTTGGCACGCCACTGATTATTTTAAATTAAAATGGAAATAATATGATACAGGGACTGTAACTTGTAACAAGTATGCACCTTTAGCACAGTGGTTATAACGTTCAAACTATAGTCACAAATATAAGATTGATGTAGCACGTACGAAACTACCTACAGCATGTGTATACTTTTTTTTTCTTTCTTCTTTTATTATATACACCTAGCGACAAAAAGAATGAGCCGCTTCAAAAAGCAGAGTTCCTCTTATGGCCCACCACGCAAGCTCGAAAATCCATAACAGTGGTTCTCGAGGTAACGCATTGTTAAAATGTTTTATATACGCTGTATTTGGTTTTAATCGTCTTAAATATTTAAAGAATAGTGAAGGAGACTTGCGTCTAGATATTTACGAGTGTTCGACAAATGCATTATTACTCAAATTGCGACATTTTAAATAAAGTTCTACACTCGTTCATAGTGGAAAAGTGAACAAGGCAACTAGTATCCTACGTTCGAGTAGTGTGGATCGTCAAACTGTTTAGAACAAGGTGAAATGTATGTGAAAGCCAGCATTCGATTCATCCGACATTTATTTATTCGTTTGTATATCCGAAAAAATATATCGTATAACATTTAATTCCTGGCCACGTAATCTACGTCCACTTTACACTATCTTAAATAATATGCCTGCTTCATAAACTCTGTAACACTAACTAGCTACCGGTTAAAAAATAATTGTGTGTGCTGTACCACGTTTTAATAATAATGCTACAAATATAATATAGCTTCATATATTTATGAGTTTTTTTTATTTATTATGTATTAGTGAGGAAAAAGTTTCACCCTTCAATGAAAATATTTAGTTTATATAATATGTCAAATCCAGCATAATAATAGCTCATAGATAATGGACAATAATGAAAATAATAATAATGATAATGATAGATATTATTATTATTATTATCTATCTATCTATAATAATAATAATAATAATAATAATAATAATAATAATAATAATAATAATAATAATAATAATAATTATTATTATTATTATTATTATAATGGGATGTATCAAATGATGTGAAGAATGTAATTAACTGGGGATCAAAATTAACTCAAAATGTACCTAAGAAATTGAAATAAAATATAGAATTTAAAAAGGCAGATCGGTAATAACAATAACAATGTTAAACGGAGTTTTGTGGGATAATAACATAAGAATAGATACCAAATTAGAAATTTATAAATCCATAATTCGAAGCACGCTAATACACGGTGCAGTAACTTGGTATTTGAATACACATTTGAGTTTAAAGCTTATGTCTACTGAAATGAATTGTTTCAGACGCTCAACCAGACATTATAAATTGAAAAAAAAATCAGAAATACAATCAAACAACAAATTAAAAGTCCAATATTCAATATTAGACTTCGTGAGATACAGACAACTAGGATGGTATGGTCGTATACGTAGGATGCCAGAGAAAAGATTACTCAAACAAGCTTTGAAATGGATTCCACCTGGAAAAGGAATGTGAGGTTGACCTAGGTTCTCAAAAAAGGGTTCGTTACACAAAGAAAATACCGTTAAGAAATTTACGAAAATGTTTAAAGCAAGCCCTGTAGCCACTTTTAATGCATTCCACAGATACAAAAGTATCATAAACATAATAAAATTTTCCAAGAAAATAAATACAAGTAGAAATACAGCCCTATTAAAGTCTACTACGCTTTGGTACGTTATGCGGGGCAGGGACAAAGCATATTCAGTACGTTCTACTACGCAATACGGGGCAAAGGGTTAATATAATTCGAAATACCTTCTACTTCATAAAAACATAAAAAAGGACCATACGGTTCATAACCTATAAGGGCAATACAATAAAAAAATCTCCCCCATCCATACAACTACGACCCTTTAATCCATCTGTTTAATATTCCGTTTTACCAAGAGAGGAAACACACGAGGGACGAGAATAACACCTCACGAATAAAAACGACATATTTCCTTGCCACACCCTTCCCAAGTTAGTCGGTGGTTCCATAAAAGGCGTAGTCATTGAGTCCCGGGAAATTGTGGGTACGACAACCTGCATCTAGGACCTCTGCCCACATTACCACAGACAACGGACACAGTTGATTTTCCTCTAGGGATGCTGTTTCATCAACAATAAACTAACCAGAGATTGAATACAACAGATGATTGGATTGGATTGAAATTTTGGACTAACCGCTAACAACATATTTTTCAATATATATAGTAGTAATGAGTAGAATATGTATAAAGAATTACGATCCAAATATACAAGGGTTGTACTGTACCCGGAAATTATGTGTTAAATGGACTTACTACGGTCCCTGCACAAGTTCAGTGAAAGTACGCGCGCACTTTCACGTGTGTGTGTTTTATTTAGCAAACTTTATTGAAACTGCCGTGATGTTTTGTAAACTGCCAACCCTTCTGTGGTCGGCTCAGTTCATTTAGTTTAGAGGCGCATAGTAGTTGTGGTTAGGTAGGTTCTATTTTGCTCGCACAAGTATTTAGCGTATCAAACGGCGTTGTCACGTTCTATTTACTACACTACATGTTACCAACTAAAGATACCGCTAAAATACCAACGTTTCAACACTGTTAGTGATTATTTTATATCAGGCGTGGCGTAGACATGGAAAAGTCAAGTAAAAAGATTCGAAGTACATTATTGGCGCGAGATTGTTTTCAGTTTTGTTGATTGGAGCGGCATCATAGAAGCCTCCAACGACAAATTCAGGGCTCTACATGCCAGAAACAAAATGTGTTTTTTTTTAAACCTTTGGGTGCCGTTTTATGACTAAACCGATATGAGCCGACCTTGAACTAAACGATTGAGCCCGACTATATAAGCTATAGTCGCTAGTAATGGGAATTTCCGAACACTTTGAATATATCATTTCATATTGAATCAGTAACGTGACAAATAATGTCTTTTTTACAATAATAAAAAAACAAAAATTGACCACTTTTTCACGATATTTATTTTTTCCACGAGTTTTCTGGCGAAGTGCACGCCGTAGTGTAGTGGTTAAGGCACTGAGCTTACAAGGCCGGAGGGGGTACGAGGTTTCACAGTCCTGTTGGGGTCAGGATTTTTAAAAGGACCCAAATACCCTTCTGGCGGCACTGTGGCCCTGGGGTCGCGACTCAGCCTCTAATGGAAAATGAATACCATACGCTTGGTCTGGGGTACAGGCGGCCGTGCCGCAGGGCTGACAACCCGGGACTATGCGAAAGTGATCGATTGTCTAGAAAAAAAGGGGAGCCTTAACCTCCTACTACCCCAAGGGCCTCCGGGCCTGTTAGGGGATCACTTTACTTCGGCATTGAACCTACGAGGTTTTTTTCGATAGTGCTGCCGTGAGTAAGTGAGTAAGTTTCAAACCTCATCTCAACTATAGTCAAAGGAAAGGAGAGTCATTTTTAAGAACTTTGGAATCAATTCCTTTCTGAACAATATAGTTTTGTTGGGCTGGTTAGAGCAATTTAAGGACATACATCTTAGAAGAAAACAATTGAAAAATAAAATTGTTTTGATTTAGATTTTGCTAAATCGACATTTGTTTATTTATGCTACCTCAAAGACAAATTTCATTTTAAGTATTTTTGTGTAAATGAAAAGAATGGTACAGAAACTATCTTAATATAATGTTCTTATTTAATGTATTTGTTGTGGTACCAATTAATTAAAAATTATTTCGAAGTTTTCTGTATTGAAAAAGGGAACTTATTTAAAAGTAACGAAATAAAATAGTAAAATATTGCACGAGAATTTTTAAAAAATAATTTAAATACGATACATTTAAAAGTTTGCCTTTTCTTTATATTTTTGCTTGGCACTATAAAAATTAGCCTTAATATTTAGAAATATAATTTCATTAGAAGTGAAAAGTTTCACATTCTTCTAAAGAAGTTAAATATGAGATAACTTTCTTAACACTTGACACATGTAAAAATGAATATGCAATTGCATGCAAAATATTCCTCGTAATATCATTCAGGACCGTGCGTGTATTCTTCACAATACCAAGCTAATAATAAGAATACAACTTTTTTTAAATTATGTTTTAACTTACAAGATCATCTCTTCTCCTTGAATGCTAATCGAATGTGTCATGAGGTCTGTGTGGTTTTATGTTGTTCTAATTAGAAGATAACTGCATTCAACTAATTATGCTCGTTAATAAAGTAGCAAAGCTTCCTTTTGTGTACATGATCCCTTGATCTACCCACTTTCTGCTTCTCCAATTCAAGCTCTTTACCCCCTCCTCACACATCCAGTGAATCCAAACTATTTTCTTTGTTCTAAGATAACAATGAAGCCCTAGAACATGCAGAAAATTCAACAACGCAGGAAATTCCGTTACTATCTGATTCAACAGCTGACTTAGAGAAAGGTCGTGTTGAGAATGAGCATTACGCCTTCCTCATTCACTTTAAAGACGTTGTTTTAGATCATTATACGTTGTAGAATCACTAGTGGAATATCTCTAGAAATTGTTTAATACAAACATTTATAAAAATATTTAATGCTCCTCACATAAAAATTATATTTGATATTAACTGATTATATATATATATAATTGAAGAATCTACCTAAGCTGCATATTGTGCAGGAACAACATTAATTTCACATAAAGCGATACAACAATGGTATAGAAGAAAAAGAAGAGATAACACACTAATGAATAAAACAAGAATCAAGTTATGTAATGAATTGTATTAACTGAATTATTTAATTTTGAATTCGTTGATATTAAAAAAATCCACCCTTATGGTCAGTAAGTAAGTAACAGGCACATGACAAGGCAGTTACAAGCACGTAACAAGGAGGTAGTTGGGGCACGTTTCATGGGCGAGGGTTTCTAGAGGCTCTTCCTCACCTGTGGGACTCTTCATGGTCCAAATAGTTACCCACCAAATTTGTCTTTCTTAACCATTCTGCCATATTCGTGTTGTTTTATATGAATGAACGACTAATGGCGTGTCTTATCTTAAATATTCGTATTGCCTCGGAATTGGTCCCGTTGAGCTAACTCCTTTCATGTATTTTGTGCATGTATGTCGTTAAAAGTTTAAACATCCTCCTCAACAGAACATGGGACATTTAAAAGTACCGTCGTACGGCCTCGAAATTGGTCTCTCGTTGAGCTGACTCCTTTCATGTCCATTTGTACGTATGTGATTAAAAGTTTAAACATCCTCGCGGAATTAAAAAAAATAATAATTACAATATCAAAGAAAAGTTATAAATTAAAATTGTTTCCATAAAACTAGATAACCTTCTTGCCGTCAAATCAGGGTAGCCCGGGACATGTAAAAGTAGCAAAAGGGAGAGGTTAAATTAATAATACCAAAGAATAAAGAATATTTTTTTTAAATATAAGGAATTAATATGTTCTGATCTGAGGTTTTATAAAACGTTTAGGTTTACGTAAGCACTTAGGCTACTGTTTACTACTACTACTACTTTCCTGTTATAATTGTGTTTAATTATGTTTCAATGTTATTAAAATACATTACTTAACTCAGTTGAGGTTACTGTTAAAGTTTTAATAATTGTAAAAGAGTACATGATATCTCAGTCGTCCTTAATAATTTACAGTGTTGTTTTATAGGAGGCCTTTCGATAACTTATGTATCATCTTCTGCTCTCATTTTGGTATTGACTGTTGTTGGTAATTATTTTGTACCGAGGGTTTATATTGCTGGGTATGTTCTCGTTCAGTAGGTGTTTATTTGTGGTTACACAATAATTACCAACAAGTCAGTACCAAAATTAAAGCAGAAGATGATACTTATGTTATCGAAAGGCCTCCTATAAAACAACACTGCAAATTATTGAGAACGACTGAGGTATCAGGTACCGTTTTACAATTATTAAAACTTTAATTATGTTGCAAATTATTTCAGCAATTAAACATAAGTAACCATCTATTTCACTGGAAATAGAATCTTAGGTTCATGGCCGCGCGGATATGCGCTGTTGATATATCCCTATCCCGAGCTAACGTATTCTAATCATCCCCTGTAAAATCTACTTTCCTGAAGTCATAATTAATGCTATTCTCCCACCTCGTTCTTGGCCTACCTACTGGGCGTTTTCTTTCTAGTTTTCCTATAACAATTTTTTTGTATCTCTCTCATTCCCACTTCGCACCAAATGTCCTGTCCATCATATTATACGAGAGATTAAGTGTTATTATAACCGGTTTAGTCCATCGCTGTGGTCTCGAGGTAGCGTGCTGCCTTGTCACGCAGCGGGATAGGGTTCGATTTGAGGTCGGGACAGGCTCTAGGGTGAGGTTTTTTCGGGGTTTTTCTTCGCCTCCAAGACAAATGTCAGGGAGCGTAGTGCCCAACGGTCCCCGAAAATCAGCCGGTCATCATTATCATCATCATCCTTCACTGGTGTGGAAAGCTACGGGAAGCTACCTCACCTATAATTCCCTAGTAAAGCTGCAAATCATAGCATTAAAATGCTATGATTGCAGTAAAAGTACTGCCCTCGGGGAGAATTACTATGGATTGATGGGTATCTGGTTTCCTATAGACTAAAGATCATGTAGTCATTTAACAGTTTTATCTATTCTTCTGTCTATTCACGTATCTTTTGTCCAAACAATTTTATAAGAACTTTGTTCTCAAATATTTTGTAATTTTTCTCTTCCCTTAAAGTAAGAGTCCATGTTTCAGATCCATATAACTGGGGGAATAGCCGTTTTATATGTTTTAAGATAAATATTTTTTGTGAGAAGTTGGCAAATAAAGAATCCCTTCATAGGAGCATGCGTTTCCAGAATCGAGCCTTAGTTTAATTTGTTTGTGCATCCCATTGTTATTTCCCTCCATGGTATCTTTGCCTTGACGTGGTGGAGTGGCTTTGCGTGCTTAAATAATCCTGAGAGCTATGTCGGCGGTAGCATTGCTGCCGATAAGGTTACCCATGCCGGACTGGTCGAAGGTGATAAGCCAGACGAAAAAAGTACCTTGGGCGAAAGAGTGACGATCTTTCACCGTAATAATACAACCGTCAAGAAATGCGGACATGGGTTCATCTGGGGTAAAATTTTCCGGAGGTCAAATAGTCCCCCATTCGGTTCTCCGGGCGGAGACTACTTCAGGGAACCCATGCCAAAGGCTCAAACACAGCGACATGTTCCTAGGAACATGGAATGTTAGGACTTTATACAATAGTGGAGCACTGGAGATATTAACGCGGGAATTAGATAAATCGCCCTTGGATATAGTCGCTTTGCAGGAAGTTAGGTGGCCAGGAGTAGGTAGTCAGGAATCAGGAAGCTTTGTATTATACTACGGGGGTGCAGAAAGACCTGCATTTGGAACAGGTTTTTCAGTCAGAAGGAGGATCCTATCCGCTATCCTAGATATTAAGTTTGTTAGTGATAGGATATGATACATAATTCTAAAGGGTAAACGACATGATTTTATAATTATATGTGTACATGCCCCCACAGAAGATAAAGATGACAAGACCAAGGATGAGTTCTATGAAGAATTAGAATGCTTATTTGATAGCCTTTCACGATATCATATGAAAATTGTCTTAGGAGATTTTAATGCAAAACTGGGGCGGGAAGATATATTCAAACCAACAATAGCAAATTCAGTCTTCATGAAGATAGTAACGACAACGGGGTTAGATTAGTCACATTTGCCACATCCAAGAATCTCATTGTTAAGAGCACAACATTTCAGCATAAGGATATTCATAAAATACACCTGGACGTCCCCAGTTGGAGAAACTCGGAACCAGATAAATCATGTATTAGTGGATAAACGCTGGCACAGTAGCATCATTGATGTTAGATCATTTAGAAGGACAGACTCCAAATCGGATCATCATCTGGTCAGAGTGAAAATCAGACAACGGCTATCGCTTGTGAGAGGAACAAACCTTAAAGATGATTCTGTAAAATATGAATTAACAAATTTGAAAAATGATGAAATGCGGCAAGAATACCAAAACAAAATTGCTAATAGAATTGAAGTACTGGAATCTTCAGATGACAATGTGGCAAACGAAGAAGAAACTGATATAAGAAATAATGGATGGGGGGCTATAAGAGATACTATTGAATTGTCAGCATCAGAAAGCATTGGTTGTTTAAAAAAGAGGCAAAACAAGAAATGGTTTGATGAGGAATGTGCCGACATTGTAAAGAAAAGAAAGCTAGCAAAAATGAAATGGATACACGAGCCAAATGAGGTAAATTTAGAGCAATTGGGCAGTGTTTGACGGGAAACCACCAAGTTACTAAAGAGTAAAAAGAGGGAATATTTGAGAGAGAAGATTAATGATCTTGAAATGAATGCAAAAAATAGGAACATTAGATAATTATATCAGGGGATTACTATAGAGAAGAAAGGGTTTCAGGCTAGCACAAACATAATTCGGAATTAAAATAGGGATATGATTGCAGATTCTAGGAGTATATTAAATAGATGGAAAAGTTACTTTAATCAGCTATAAAATGTACATACAGAACAGGACATTGAAGAGGATAAGTTACAGACAGCAGAAATGCTAGTCGCAGAGCCAAGTGCATTAGAGGTTGAAATGGCAATTGAAAAATTGAAGATGTATAAAGCATCAGGTTCAGATGAGATCTCAGCAGAATTGATAAAATCAGGGGGAGAATATTTGATGGACAAGATACTCTGGTTGCTTAGTATGATTTGGGAAAAAGAAGCTCTTCCAGATGAATGGAAGGAGTCAATTATCGTACCAATTTATAAGAAAGGAGATAAAACTGATTGCAACAACTACAGTGGCATCTCATTACTTTCAACTTCGTACAAAATTCTAACAAATATATTAATAAGCAGACTTACTCCCTATGTTGATGACATTCTAGGAGATCATCAATGTGCATTTAGAAGAAACAGGTCTACAACGGATCAGATTTTTAGTATAAGACAGATTTTAGAAAAGATATGGGAATATAATGGTACTGTACATCAACTATATGTAGACTTCAAAAAAGCATATGATTCAATTAAGAGGGAGAAGTTATATAGTATCCTGCTGGAGTTCGGAATTCCTAATAAAAGGTTAGTTAGACTTATACGAATGTGTCTAAATGGCACAAAGAGTAGGGTGCGTGTAGGCAAACAGTTTTCAGACACTTCTGAAATCCAGAATGGGTTGAAGCAAGGAGATGCACTATCTCCTCTACTATTTAATTTCGTACTAGAGCATGCCATTAAATCTTTAGAGAATGAGGAAGGCTTACAACTCAATGGTAGCTGTTAGTTTATGCTGATGATGTAGTACTACTGGCCGATAGCGAGGAGATATTAAAGGCCAACACGCACACACTATTGAGTTACACTAAGAAATTAGGACTGGAAGTAAATATCAGTAAAACTAAATATATGGTCACACGTAGAAATTCAGTATAATAATGTAAATGAACAGCTAATGACAAATGAGGGAAATTTTGAGGAAGTGGCTGAATCCAAATACCTAGGAACAATGATCGCAAATAGGAATGAGATGCACAAAGAAATTAAACATAGGCTCAATTCCAGAAATGCATGCTATTATGCATTGCAGAGACTTTTGATGT